>UZAE01001778.1:0-11549 GCA_900617975.1 Rodentolepis nana
TGAAGTAGTTGGGGGGGGGGGAAGGGCTATGGGTTGGGACCGCAATAAAGGCAGAGATGAGTCAATTTCTCTTGTCTTTCACTCGCCTTGTCCTGTGCCTATATGAAACGACTTTCAATCTGAGAATATTTTTCTTGGCTTTCTGCTACCTCATTGATGTTCACAACATTTAATTATTTATTGAAATCGTGATTGCCATTTTATTACTTCTGCTACATTTATACGTTCAAACATTTGGACACATTGAAAATCGTTCAATGCAGTGGAGTTTTAAGCTGAGATCCCCATTCTAACATAGGCGGAAATTATAAATTACCCGAGTAAAAATTTTATTTATTTCAAATGGCAGGCGTTTTGATAGTTATCATCAGCCCTTTAGCTGACTTCGGGCTCCACAGGGGGAAGAAACGTCAGGGTAACAGAAAGTCGAGGGGTGGGGAACAGAAGAGTGATTTGCAGACACAAAGACAGAGAAAAGGTACAATGAGTACTGTGCAAGTGGTAGGATATGACATACAGCGGGGTGATGATAGTCTGAAGTCAACTACCAAATAATAGACTTTTTGCCGAATGAATATACGTTGCCAGGGTGCACCACGTGGAGGCAAGTCTGTCGCACACCTCGAAGTAAAGGAATTCATAAATTATGAGAATTTAAATTTTCAATTTCATGGCATATTGAAACCTTTGTAGGTTAACATTGTTCAAATGAAAGATATGGTGAAACAAATTGTTTCCGGTTATATAGTTCGTGGAAGTGAGAAAATACTAAATTTATCTGAACGAACAAGAAAGTGCGTAGACAAAGATGAAGAACCTTTTAAATCAGAAGTGACATCCAATGGCTTCAAATCTGATTCACTGAAACTTGGAAATACCTTAAAATCAATAGGCATGAACGCAAGCCCAAACGAAAGTGAAGTTGAAAGGACATTAGTGAATGGAAAAAAACCAATGAAACTCACGAGTAGGAAAGAAACTGGCAAACCAAGTGCACACACCATATTGGGGAATCAAGAGTTGGCGATTACTGATTCAGAAAAAAGGCCAGAAAATGGAAAGAGGGTTCGCCGAGGAAGGAAAAGACTATTGGCATGTTTGGGACCAAGCCCACAGCCATCGATATTTAAAAAAATGGATCACCAGAGACGAGAATATGTCACACACTCGGTTACCTCAACTATCAATGAGAACATTAATGTAGATCATTCAAATTCTAATGATAGAGTGGAAGTAGTAACTGGAGAATCAGCTATTAAAACTGAATCAAAGTTCGATAAGAAAGGAATAAAAAAATCAGTTTTAAAGGATTTAAATCAATTAGTTCCAAATATTTCAACTGTTAATGAAGTTAAGTATGAAAAACTTTCAAAGGTGTCTACTCAAATAGTAGCAAATCAGAAAGTTTGCAGCGAACTCGAAATTGCATCAGAAATTGGCATAGATCAACAGAATGGTCTTTTGAAATGTACTTCAGAATCTGATAAACCTGTTATTTTGGTGCCATCTCAAAGCAATGTTCCCGGTAAAGGAAACCAGTCGAATGTCTCCATGAAAAACGGCCTGACTCAACCCACTCCCCCTTGTGGAGAAACGAGTGTGACAATTTCGATTACTGAAAATCCTCTTTGTTCTGACAGAAATAAAGTTAAATTTGAAGCTTCAGAAGGCAGACAAGATAAGGTCGAAGATCTTCAAAAGCCTTCCTTTGTGGCAATCGATAGTCATATAGTCAGCAGAAAAGTTAAAATTCTCCCCATAAATGGTGGATACCAAGAAATCAATAGGATAAATCTTACCGAATCCACCAAACTTGATGACTCAGTTATCTTGGTAGAGTCGAAACGAAGTATTGAAGAATTAACTTTGCCGATTACTTCGAATAAGGCATGTGCTATGGAAGAGCTGGCAACGAGCAAGAACAATGGTAGCGATATCTCAAAAGAAAATCCGTTAAATTTAATTAATGGAAAAGTGCGGAGTCGATTGAAAAATTTAGGAGCCTCTTTGATAATACCTTCGTCCCTCGTTACTAAGTCTGGACAACCTTCAATTCCAGTTGTTCCAGAAGTAGGCAACCAATATCTCACTTTTAAATCGTCTAACTCTAGTGATCAAATTGATGCGGAAGGTCAAGTTTCATTAAATGAGAATGCAGAATGTGCTTCAATTAAAACCAATCCAGAACCAAATATGACTAGAACAGGTAGAATAAAGGAAGAAACTTCGAAATCAGCTACTAAAGAGATGTCAGTTTCCAACGAATCGACTCATGAGATTCCTTCAAAACTAGAATCACAGCTCAATTTTGTCCCTTCGAATGCACACTGCTCCTTTGAGGTTGCAATAAGTTGTTGTCAAGAGGATACTGAAGGTAGCATTACATCGAAATCGAATCATGGTAACGAGGATGCTGCAGAAGGAAAATTGAATGGCTTGAGGTTGAGACCAAGAAGACGAAGAGAATCAGAATGGCTCATGTGGAGTTCAATCAGATTGCCACCGATGGTAAGTCATTACTATGCACCCAAAAGGTGTGCTAAGAAAACAGGCGGTAAAAAAGGTGCTAGTCGAAGAAAATCAAGTCCGGCAGCTAAGTCTTCTAGTAAATCGAATTTAAGCAAAAAAAGCCGAAGACAGACCGAACCGCCAAGAAATCGATTAAAAGAATGCATGAACAAGAGCCAGGAAGGGAATCCTTACGATAGCGATGAGGAAGTATTTGGGTATTTTGAAGCATGCCATCACCCTCGATGCAAAAGACCCCTGAAATACAGGAAAGTTATTCGATGTTGTGCCTGTGAGAGGTGGTTTCATCATTTGTGCGTTAATGCCCAACTGCATGAAATAACAGACCCCGAGTACACATGTCCAGATTGCAGGAACGAAAAGCCAGCCCAGTCGGCGAATAAAGGTTCCTAAGCCCTCAAAGTTGTGTTTGTTGTTTTAAACCCTGAATTTTATGCGGTTGTTTAATTTCTCTAATTTTAATTTGTTAAATTGCACTTTTGTTTTAATTTTTGTGGTAAAGGTAACTTAACTTTAACGTGCTGTAATGAATAGGCGACATTATACATGTTTTGATTTGACAATTGAAAAACGAACATGTCAAACTAGGTAATAATAAAGTTGGGAGGAAAGTTAGGAATTCTGATTCGCCGTTTCAACAGCCCCCCAAAATAGGGTTGACTGTAATATGCCCTCTATTCACTTTTACATTAGCGAATAGGGTCATAGTGGGTTTTCAATTCATGAAAATTGCTATTTTATGTCGATTAAATCATGTCTTAATGGATTTTTTACCAACCTAATGTGGATTTAAAGGTTAGAACAATCCAGTCTTACAAAACTAACATTTCGATTTGGGTCCGCTTTTAGTATCAGTGCCATGGATACAGCATTGGGTAATATTTTGTTATAATTCACCTGTTACCATATCTGAATGACAGAACAAATGCTGTTTGTCAAAATTGCTGAAATCTCAATGTTAAAAGGGAACATATGGACTTGAACAGGCTCAGGAAGTTGTTGGTTAGTTTGCATAAGACTCGATTTGTTGTTTCTAGGTTTTTAGTTCACCTTGTAATAAGTGTTCACGTGGTTTAAATAGGTCATTCATCATTAAGAAAAAGAATGATGTTGCACTGAACAAGCCGAAATGAGATGCAAGGTTCATCAAGGACGGATCGAACCACTTGGCTTTTCATTACCAACAACTCCAAACCTCCACAACAAGGGAGAAACTTATTCTCTTGGAAATCGAGTAGTAAGGACATCTCAGAAAGTTTGACTTGCTCTTGGTTTATGGTGGGACACTGATTCACTGTTAGGGAGTTTGCAGATGGTTTGAGAGAAAATACCGAAGAATTCAGCTCCCGTATTCATGGAGTAGGACAGAAATGAAGATGGTATTACTAATTCTTCAGCATTTATCCATAAAGCATCTGCTGTTTTCTACGAATAGGCACCACTTCCTCAATATCCACCATCGCTCTTTCATAAATATTTAATTTTATAACCTCTCGTCGACATTACGCTTTCATGCATTAGTAAAACATTTGTACATTTTAAGGACCTAAATGAACTTCTATTCCTACATCTGGAACCGAGACAGTCAGCTGGTGAAACAAGAAAAAATGTTTCACTAGCAAACATGAATTACGTAATTATCTACTTTCTGGATCGCTAGGCCAATCATTCCACTCCCCACATGCATATATACCAGCGGATCTTTAGTTGAAATACCCTTACTTCATGCAAAAGTAGTCCACTTTTGTACTTTATAAATTGTCACTTCACACCGTTTTCTACGATACAGGACCTCCGAGTCAACGTCGACTATTTCAGTTAAAACTCCACCAACTTTAAGTCTAAAAACTCCGCTCCTTTCGAAAGAAAAGTTGTATTAATTTTCCGTGGTGGACTAGTCAACAAAAAACATACACACAGAAAGGGAAGGAGGAAAACGTTACGAATAGAAAAGGAGCAAAGAATTAGAATAAGAAATAACCTCAGAGGGGGGAATATGATTTAGTACTTCTTTATCCAATAGCATCAGCAATGCCTTGGTTAATTTCAGGAGCCTCAGAGCGAACTGTTATTTGGAAGTTGATACCAACAGGTGACGGAGGAACCGATTTGGCTAGTTTACATCGAGCCAAAACGGTGACTCCACCACGGAAAAGACCAGCAAGCAGAAGGGTGTGAGCAACTTTCTCTGGGCCCACTTGATCACTTCGCTCACAAGGCTGCATTCCCAAATGGGCAACCAATTCTCGTACCATCGCTGTAATAAACGGCGTTTTCACTTACAGTCTACTTATGTTTTAATAAGTAGCTTAGACATAACTTACCGTCAATGGTTGAGAATTTAGACAGAAAATAGGTCTCTTCGGCTTCACCTTCTTCACCAAATTCTTCCCAAACGGCAGCAAAGTTGGTTTTCACGATACGTTGCATGTGGATGGCAACAGGAAGGGTCAATTGTTCTAACTGAATAATCAGAATAGCGCATCAGGATGGACAAATCAAGGGCTTTAACCATGAAAAATGAGGTTTTTACTCACAGCATATTCATCGCTAATTCCAGGATCATTGGAGCCAGCAGAATCAGCTTCTTTGACAACGAATCGAAGAGTATTTCCGAAGGATGTGGTGAGGTATGAGACGTCATCAGGCAGTTTGACAATGACGTAAGTCGAAGCGGGATTGTTGAAAGGTAGGGATTTGATGGAGATGGTATCCAGAACCTCAAATTCGTCGTCGGCTACTTCAACGTCTACGTAAACATTCTCGAGTAACTGGTCCTCCATTGTATTTGTGACGTCATACTGAAAGAAGCAGAGGACAGTTCGATTAAAAGACCATCGAAACCCAAGACAAAACGGATAAAAATAGAAGCGATAAAATCTTTTTTCCTGTGACAAGGTTAGGATAATATGTTGCTATCAAACAATAAAGAATATCACCTCTATGAAGAGATGTCAGAGAAGCTCTGTCACACTTCAACAGTGAAAAGAAGTAGCATATAAGAATTTAGAATTTTGTTAACTTTTAAAGCAATAAGACTTACTTGAAGGACAATATGCTCACGGAAAGTGTGGACGACACATGTGACCACATATTCAGTGCCAGCATCAGTGAGTTCATAGTCGTTAGAGGATTTAAAAAGTGTACCAAGAGATTTGATGGCTGGTATGGCCTCCAGTTGTTCGGCGAAGTGGTCCTGTCGACGTGTACCAATTCCTCCGGATGCAGCTTGTGGAGCTTCTGAGTCCGTATTTTCACCTAGAAAGGGAAAATGATTGTTAGTTTGGGGGTTCAAAAAATTATAAATTGTCTTTCGAATAAGCCAGCTTGTTTTCGATTTTTTAAACCGATCCACAATGTGGGATATCTCTCCTCTGTTTAGCCATTATAAACTTTCTCCTAAAAACAGAATTATTATGCCATTAATTCAAGATATACCAAAATAGCACATTTTCAAGAAATAATTCATCTTTTTGCTAGAGCGAAAATAGGATTAAAAGCTAAGCCTCTAGGTAACTCAGATTTGCTTCTTATTTTTCCTCATTTTCTTAGCAAATAACAGGGCCAAAATAATACTCCTTGGTGTCCAAGAATGCTGTGACAAAGATTACCCAACGCGACCAATCGACTAGATCTGATCTCCAGCAATGCGCTGAGAATGTCATTATCGCTAGGTCTCAAACTATACCCACTTATTCTTTGTTCCTGGACTTTCGTCCAATAAAAACACACCGGCACCACCACACTACACTCACACAAGCATAACACCAACCTTTGACGGGTTACTACACTTGAAAAGACCCCAAAACTAACGACCTTTCTTTACCATCCTGTTGTAGCCTAAGGATTAAAAGAAAATAGAAGGATGGCAGATGTGGTCTTAAACCATTTACCACACCCCTTAGAGGAAAAGTGGTTGAACACTTGAGCGAAGTGTCGCATTTTCGGTAATGTTAAAATACTTCAAACTAGCCGTTATTCATTGAACAATCTCATAATTTAAACCTTCAGAGAAGCAACTTATTAACCTTGGTCCTTTTGGACGAATTAGTATTGAACCCGGTTAAAAGCTGGCTAAGAGATCAATATCAAAGAGCCAACATATGAACAAATGCGACCTGGAAAAAAATAGGTAACTTGTTTATCAAGCCCCTTCTTTTATAGAAACGACTAAGAGAGGTTTGAATTTGTATTTTACGCCCACCGCGACTCCATTGCAGTTGCGTGAGCAATTCTTGACAATCTTTTGCACAGATTTGAGAACTCACTCTACCGGGGATCCTCTAATACCAATACACCTAAAAGCAGCACGTTCTTCAAAAATCAGGAGGAGCTTATTTTCCAAGAGTTCTATACACAGAAATTGAGTGGTCTAGTTGTTCAGTTCTCGAAAACTATTCAAGGGGATCGCTTAGAATTTGGCCAAGACTAGACGCTAAATAAGAATGTAATTAACTTACCATTCGCCAAGTTGTGAATTTCAGTCAAAGTTTGTAATAAAATATTATAATTCGGGAAATTCAGGTTAAAAATAATGTGTTTGCATTTTAACAGTGAAACATTGTAATTAAATGATTAAATTGCATGTACCTAGGTAACAGAGTTTAAAAAGCTATAAAGTAACCTATATTATATTGATTTTATCTGGCCGGCATAAAAATTATAGATAAGGCATCAAAGTTAAATTGGCGACAAAACTAACTCCTTCCAGTAGCCCCAATTCCAGAGACAGCAGAAGGGGCTGGATCAAAAAATCCAGAAGTGGAGCTGTCAGCCATCGCGGAGACTGCAGTGGAACCATCTGCAGGTGGTTCCTCCACAGGAATTGTCGAAATGTCAAAAGGTCGAGCCTGTTCAGCTGAAGAAGCCTGAATGTAATTGACAAGGGCACGTTCCAATGATTGCATGTTGAGGTGGATGTCATCATTAAGAATGTACTCCTTCATTAAATCTCGATCACCGGTGGAGAGAACATAGTGATAAAATGCGGCACGGTCTCGAACTTCATCATCGTCGTCAAGCATGACCCTACGAAAAGGTAATGAGAAAGCAGACATCTAGTTCTATAATAGAGTTGCGAAAATTAAATCTCCTCTTGGTGCAAAAGGAACGGAAACTAAAAGTCATACATGTTAGCCAGATCGCAAGTTAGATTATTGTCAATCACGCCAGGTACTGAAATTCTGAATAACGCATTCAGTCCACCCGAAGCACATACAAATGACCACTTTGTCGTCCACTAAATGTATCGTTCAAAATGATTTAATTAGCTTTCGTTCACGTCAGTTTTGATTTCATTTTTTCGTTTGATAATGTGAAGCAACGTAAAAATTTCAACTGCCTTGAATCAAACTAGCTTCATTCCGAAGTAAATATCATTTTACAGCACATTTAGGTGTGGCCACAAATAACTGTCAGACTCGTTAAGGAGCACTAAAAATCCGTTGATTTTACAATTCACGATCTCTGTCGATAAAATACGGACTCACCGTTCAAGTAGAACAAGCACGCAAGGTAGAAGGTCCTCACAATTAGCACCAAATCGAGCCAAAGCTGTAGTAGCAGTGCATTTCACAGGAGCCGACTCCAAGATAATACGATTATAAATGAAGCGAATGAACTGCTTCGGTCTATTTAAGAAAGGACCCTCACGACCCAGGAGATAGAGTGCCCTCTGGGTCAGCTTCTCGTGTTGACAATCCTCGATAAATTCACACAACTGCAGAAGACCTGAAAGAAAATAATCACGCTGCTTATTACTTATCAGTAGATGAGGCACTACAAACTGGACAATTCTAAATAACGTACCGAGGTTTTTAGCCTGGGGATTATCGCGGATGATCGACTCCATAGCAACAACCACAGCCTTCTTGTATTCATATCCAGCAGGATCACGCAGAAGACCAGATAAGAAGTTAAGAAGGACGGAATACTTTCTAGGATATTTAGCAGCAAGCATTCTAATAGACTCCAGAACCACAACTTTGAATTCGTCGGTAATGTCAGCCATGAATGAACATATATGCTTCAGGAGACGGTCAATATTGTTTTCGCTACCAGTCTAAAACAGTAGTGTATTGAGTGGCGAGCAATAGAAGTTTTACCTTAAGGAGAGTTGTAATCGCCAGAGTAGCAATACTACGATTTGGGTCCGAAACCAAATTCTCCAAATCATGATTACAATAAGCTACAGCATCGGGATGACGTGTAGCGATCTTGTTGAGGGTTCTAACGGCAGCATAGCGAAGAGATGACTTGTGCGACGAACAGAAGAGTTGTAAAACACTAACCGCCGGTGCTAACTCTTTTGCGGTTATCTTACTCAAACCAATAATAGCTCGGGCTGCTTCATATACAACCATCTCGGATTTGTGACGCAGAGAAGTCGTCAAGAAATCCATCATGTTCTGATTTTCACTAAAAAACGACAAAAACCATCAGCAAAAGAGAGATATTAAAACAAGATAATGGATGCAATACTTACGCTAGTCCCTCCTCTTCAATATGTCTTGCAACAATTCGGATCTAGAAAGGGATTAGAGATATGGAATAATTTCAAACTTACCATAATACAATGAGCGTAAGATGAACGAAGAGGTGATTGAAGGAATTTTTGAATGAGTTTGAGAGTAGCAAGACGATCATTCTGACGCATAAGATAAAGGAGGCCAAGAGCATGATATTGAACAATAACGTTAGGACCGGAGACAACCCCCTGAATCTCATTATTCCAACGTCGAATAGTTTCTGGGCAAACTCGCATTAAATGATAAGCTGATGCTAGAACAGCCGATGCAATAGCTGGAGATTTATCAACAACAGCCTGCTTAAGGTAGCGTTCAATCGATAAAACCATAGAGGCCTAAAGAGAGGACAAGATCATCGTTTAAAAAAATGCGCGTTGTTAAAAGAATCCACATTGTAAATGAAAGCTTACATCAGTAATTTTACACAGAGTTCTAATAGCTGGTGCGCGAAATGAGGCCTCAGAACCGGTCATATCCTTGGTCAGACTACTTGTCAAAATAATGACATCATCCGCATAAGGAGCAATTTCTTTAACGACAAGATAAAGCAACTTTCGCAGACTTTGCTAAAAAAGAGATTAAAATACATAATGGAAGAGGGATACGTTTGGTAGTTGGAAGAGTTTAGTCGCAGCGAAAAATGTAGACGTTGCTTCTTGTCTACTAAACTTGGCCCCTTTATCCAATAAACACAAAGTTTTTGTAAGAATTTGAATGCATTTTCGCGGATTTGGTTGATTAGCATTAAAGAGACGGGCCTAAATGTAAATTGTGAAAAGAAATATATTGCATACCTCTTGGAGAACAGATGACTTCTCTACATTCATGTATTCAAAACCAATTCCTACAAATATAAAAACTCGAGTCAGAAGCCAGATAAATCATAAATATATAAACAGGGATACATTTAACAAGGAGAAATATGTTTTTTTAATGAATTACGAAATAATGTGGAACGATCGTCATAAAAAATAAATAAAAATAGGTTCTATTATGCATAACACAAAAATAGAAAAGTATCTTAAGATGAAATTACCATCATCTTCTCCACTTTTGTCTTTCCTAGGTGCCAACATTTTGCGGATGACGTGTAAAGGAAAACCTCACAAAAATTTTTCAAACCATCTGGCAGCGTGCCTAAGTGGTGAAACACACTTCTCTTAATAAACTTTAAATGATATTTTGTTTTATATTTTAGCAAAACTTTTGCTGAGATGTTAATAATTTATCCATACAAAGTATAAAATTTGAAGAAGTAATAAATTGTATGGATATTTTTGGTCATTGAATAAGTTTACTTAATGTTTATAAGAGCCCGCATTCGTGGTACCAATAGTATCATTTTTCCGATGGTGAAAATGGAACGTCTTAGAAACGTTGAAATAGCTGCTAAAATTTTTCATACGAAATGACTATGAAAATTCAGCGAATTTATCATTGAAGTGTTTTGTTTACATTATTATTATTGTAATAGTTTCATTCAATTTCATCAAATATGGTAATCCGCTCAATAAAGTAAACGTAATCCATTACATGTATCTGAGAACTACGTACAAACGAGAGTTGTACCTTTGCTCTTTCAACCTTAAATTATTTGTGTTTCAAGCTCATCGCCTCAATGAAAATGAAAATAACGAACTTTGAAAGCTACTCAGTCTGTGTGTAAAGCTAGCTAGTATCCCAGCCAGAATCACTGATCAGCTTCTTCTTTCAACATAAATAGATAAATAGTAAAGTATGCGTGCTTTCTTAATTTCATTAATAATTTGATCGTTAGTGGATAATTGATATCAATAAATAATTGACGATTCGGAGCGATAAAATGGCGAAAATACTATCCCATCACAAGTAGCCCGGGTGTGTTTTAATAAGGCTCACATAAACGCCTATCTTTGACTCCGGAATCGATTATTTGGCACCATTGGTGTCGGCCGCAAAAACATTTGTGCATATACTTGGTATTTTGATCGTATAATTTATATAGCCTTCTTCGAACTGAATATGAGTAACCTAATTGTTTTATAACATTTGCACACACTGACATATGAACCTTCAAAACACAAATGGACCATATCAATTCTCGTTTTTTCAAGTTTGAAAAAGACTTATATCACGCTAAAATCATTTAGTCAAATTACAAACGAAGCTTTACCAGGGTATAATAATATTATAAATAAATAATATTGTATTTTGTTCTATGATGTTGGGCAACGATTCAAACTAAATTAATCTGAATTAATTTACGATTCTTGAACAAATGTATTCAATTTTTCTTTCATATTGTCTTAATTTTGACCGCGGTTTTTGCAAGAGCTTAATTCTTCAAAACTATCTACCTGTAGTTATGATTGTGCACCCAACCCCAAAATATTTTCATTTTCAGGGGTGCGCGATAGACTTACCTCCACGTGGTGCACCCTGGACAACGTATACTCATACGGCAAAAAAGTCTATTAACCGACATTTGACTTCTGACTTCAAAATACCATGCCC
>UZAE01001779.1:0-11547 GCA_900617975.1 Rodentolepis nana
GAAACAGACGTGTAGCACGGAGCACGTTTATTCAGGACGGATATTGCGGATAAAGTGCGTACACGCAGGGAGCTACTCGTGATCAGGATTAAACAGAGGCTAATGATTGGTCACTGTTTGTACGGTCGCTGCACACAGAGTTGTACGGCCGCACCTCCCATTCCTGGCGAGCAGACATGCAGGCATACGATGACGCACAGAGTGATAACGTGTCCCACAAATCTGTTCTGTTGCTAATTTTACTTAATAGCATAATTCCTTAAGATTTTTGACTTAAAAGGCGAACGGTTTTTAATGATTTATTTAATTTTATGAAAGCGAAAGGGTTGTACTATCAATTTACATTTAATTTAAACTTGTCAAACATTATTGCGATGTTCAATCGATGCATAAGAATGAAATCACCTGCATGTAAAGATGCTTCAAGAAACCTAATACTAAAAGTATAGCATGTGTCAGAAAAAAATGGAAAATTTAACATAATGTTACTCGATGATTATAATATAATAATGGTATTTACTTTGAAACAAATACTATTGATAATTTGATACAAAATGATCAATTCCTTTTGAATTTATTGTGGTACTTATTAATTAATCTTTTATTAATATTTGCTTTTTACTTTATTTTAGTTTCAAAATATCATTTTCTTATTTATTTGTTTTTTTGTCTATTTACACCATTTAGGTTTATACGAACACGTTCTTAATGTAGCCATGTGTTTGAGTTTGTTTTCTCAAGTTATAGTAAGTGTAGATACTTTTATAATAGTACATGCTAATTTTTTCTTATGTGTATTCCAACATTTAAAAAGTAATATCTTTGTCGTGTTTTTTAAAAAGCATTTATTTGTTTAGTAAAATATTAAATTGGTTAAGAAATATTTGAAAGGGGTTGAAATTAGAAAAGGCTTAAATTTAGCGTAATGCGAAAGACTTCCAAATACATTAAATCAAAGAATTATTATTTATATGTGTTTATTTAGTTTGGTGAACATTTCATGGCAATTTGAGAATAATTAATGGTGATTACTATCAACAAAATATCAGACAGAAATTACCTTTAAATGCAACTACCGTAATGGAAATCAATAATGGCCATATGAAGCCCAAAACCAATAACCACGGTACTATCTTTGACTTTACCGATTTGAAATATGATCAGGCCTCCAAGAACAATTTTGCAGTTATTATTGCGAAGAATAAATGGAGAATTTCTAATATTTACAATAAATGCGGAAAAATAATTTGACTTTCAAAGATGATAAATGGTAATAAAGACGTAATTATAGCAAGGACTCCAATAAAGAAAACAATAAAGAATAACAATAAACAATAAAGAATAAACAATTAATGGGGAACCTGATATTAGTTTTACGTTTAGGAAAGTGTTGGAAGTTGAATGTTAACGTAATTATATCGCAGGCCCAAATAGTGGGAGCTATTGGTATAATAAAATTATTACCACTTACTAAAGTTATAAAATTGGGTATTCTGAAGATAGTCAATCAAATTTCATCGCAACACTTGCGAATCTGCAAAACTTCAGCTACCATCTTAATTTGAGAAAAATTCTGTTAGTTTGGCCTGGGAAGACATCATATTAAAAACGTTTCATTGTGGGCAATTAGCCAATCTAGTCAGTCTTGGCAGTGTTGTGCACTACGAACTATCCTATTTTGCCAGCTTTTTGATATTTGGCAAATTCTTTGATTGCAAAATTTCTAAAGCATATTGGCTGAATCTGAGTATAATATCTGCCAATGTATTCATAGAGACACGATTACACAGTGGATCGACATTCCCATAAGGAATTCAGCAGGAACACTAAAGTAAATAAAGTTAATTTAGTGCGTCTTGCAATGGTAATGATAAAGTTCAACATACTGCTCAGTTATGAAAATAATGGAATGTTTAAGGCCACCATAATGTATGCTGATTAGGAAAATCGTTCACTGGAACGCATTCTCAATCTCAAACGAAGGAAACCCGGTTTCGTAGTTAAATTGAATCGGAAACGGATCAAGAAGAGGTGTTTTTAATTATAAATATATTTAGTTGAAAACCGAGGGCTCAAAGACATTCCATGAATTTACTTCTCACTAATGTTTTTAGTTACTTAAATCTGAAAATCACAGTAAGAATGTCGATATGGAACTGTTGACGATGTCGGAAGTAACCGAGGTGGGAATTTCCGGACTGCTAAGATTACTTATATCTATGTAAGCACGGTCCCATTATTGCGAAGATACACAAATTCTAGTTAATAGCAGAAGTTTTTCGAGCCCTCTAAATACCAGCTTTGGGATCAGATTGACGACATGTTTAAATGAGGAAAATAATAAAAACTCAAATTATTCAATAATTTCAAATATTTATTATAGACACTAGTGGTGAATTACCCTTTCCCCGGTAGGATTGATGTTTCCTCGTGTAGATATGACCACGCAATTTGGCCTCATGTTAACAATTTCAGTTTTGATTGAAGCGGCAGTAAAGAATTTTTCCATAGTAGACGATGCAGAGCCTTTGTGTAGGATTGGGTAGAAAGCAGGACATCGATAACTTTCTTGGTTTTAAAGTAACGAAACAATGTCCATTCTAATCGTCGAGTTTACGAGAGAGGAACATAGTGCATTTAAGATAAGCGCACATTCGAATTCAAGCACTTATGGTGTGATTGCCTTCTTGAGTATTTGAGATTGGAATAGTGGAGAAGAACATGAGCGGAAAATGGCAAAAATTTCCACCTAATATGCGAAAACTGGCTGTCATGCAACAAAACTGGCTTCATGCCATTACAAGTACCCCAATACATGGATTTGCTAAATAGTGTGATTTGAGTTGCATAAAATTAGATGAAAGACAAGAGGTTTTGGATTGGAATTAGATAAGGGGTGGGCCAGTATTTTAGAATAAGAAAAGTGGCGAAGGACATAGCTCAGGCTAGTTTAGTAAAGTGTAGCTTTAACTGTTATAAGCGTCAAAAGATAGGTAGTCAAGTGTGGGGACAAATGTGAGAATAAGCCATTCAATATGCCTACTATGAGATATCTAACGTGTCTCTTCAGTGGCATTAAAATAATAGAAATTAACAACGTGATTATTTGAATTGGAATATTTCAATTTGCAATTTGACAATATTTGGTGCCAACATCAAAATGTTTGTTGATGTCAATTTGAATTGCAAATTTCATTCAAGAATTTTGTGCGAGATTTTTTACCACATGCAATCATTTAACAATCATTATATGCTTGAAATTAACTATTGACTCCTAAATTTTATCGAAATTTAGCACACATTTTTAAGTAGTCATGACAGAATGTTATAAGTTTGCGCTAGGCAAATATTAGTTTCGTTTTATTTTGATCAACCATTTTTTATCTGAAACTTTTGCAAATGTTAATATCTAATTAGTTCAAATAATTTTTAATTTTAAGATAAAAAATTTTATTAGAGGGTTATTATTCATTTTGGCCAAAATAGTATCTATATGCATTAATATTTAGCTTTAGTAGTAATAAATTTCGCATTTCATTGCTAATTTAGCAATGAAGCAATGAAAATCGATAGTTTCCAAGGCTTTCAAAACCGAAAATTTTTGATGTTGAAAATTTTCAAAAACTTAAAAGGACTTATTTTATCTTTGAGCACGATGAATTTATTCTAAATTACTTACCAACTATACTGGAATAGAAGGACATTAAATGGTAGGATTTGTTGTGACAAGTGTAAAATGTTGGAGTGCTTTCACTAGTTCTACTTATCATTTCTCGGTAGCAATTTTAAGGCAGCAAGTGATATCGCCTGCTTATGCATAATCAACAGCATTTACTATGATTTCTTCATGGGGCCAACATCTATCGTGACAAAACTCAGTTCATTTGGTTGACAACTGCTATCTATTTGCCCAGCAGTCGTCAATTACATTCAAAATGTCTTGAATGGATGACATTTCACAACCTTTGCAAACCATCATTCCCAAATTTATACTGATTGAGAAAGCGCACACAATCATCCTTTTACTATGAACACCCATAGGCTTTCTTTGTAACATAATATATACCCCAGCGCACTTTAAATAATTACAAACTAACGCTTTTCCAAAATATTTTTGGATTTAACTGGAAATGGGATGGGGAGTCAACACTGTATCAAGTCTTGAAGGTGTGGGTCTTTTAAAATAATTGAAGAGTTGAGTTATTCCTATTATACCAAGATTCATAGGTAATTTGCCAATTGCTAGTATTTACTTTCAAAATTTATCCAGTTTAATCCAACAGATTGTGTTCATAAAGAGCAAGGTGGCTGTTTGAGTATGAGTAGGATAAGGAATAATGGTAATTCAAATCACAATCTCCGAAAGCTCAGCACTTTACCTGTAGTCAGAAAAGCATGATTTAATTTGTTTCATCAATTACACGAATGAATGAGATCAGTAGTTATGACAATAAATATGTCCTTTAGAAGACATAGAAGTCTAGAATGGAAGTTTAGCATTTAGTAAGACAAGCTTACTCATTACTTGAAAAGTTATCTTCATAAAGTCTCTTCAATATTCCTTGCGACCAGGCATACACGAGTGAGGTCCTTTATGTCAAGGTGACAAAGAATGTGAAAGACGAGGTCATGATGGCAGCCGCTAACTCTAGTCACCCACCCACTTCGCATAGTAAGAAAATCAATGAACCGCTTATCAAGTTGTCAATTCACACATGAGGGAGAACAGTGCATAAGACAGCTATGCAACATTGTTGACCGAAAACGGAGTGTTTTACCAGATTGGCCTTAACGCACAGTGTGCTATCAAAATTAAACTCTAACAGTTATAGATGCATCGTATATATTGTGCTTAAAAGTAATTCATGAATTATGCGCTATTAAAGAAATCATTGATGAACTGAGTCAGATTACGTAACTTTATTTTGCTTAATTAATGGAGCCTGCCAAGTCATTTTCCTTTAAAAATATACTGTTATCTGATTTTAAATAGGTTAACTTAACACTTTACGTAGTGGGTGCATATTTTATTTGTCTGCAGTTAAATTGATCTCTATATGGGTTTCCATGCTGTATCTACGTGGGTCGCATGCTAAAAATCATATCGAAGTCATTAGCTTTATATTTTTTCAATAATGCATATAACCTTCCATTGAACCCTATTCTGATAAAAGCACTTTACGCATCAATTTCCTATAGACGTGATCAAGCAAAAGTTGATGTCAATTTTTTACTCTGGGACATGACCAGAGGTGGAATGTAATTTGTCTGCAGATAGTTGGACTCCATAGATAACTGATATGGTTGATTGTTGCGTTGATCCACCACATCTGAATGGTTCAATCATTTCCGGGCTTATCTTAATAAGAAGTTGGCGCAATGAAACTCTCACTCCAAGAAGAAATTCAAATGCTATTGGATTTTTCCATGTGAGAACTGTACTTAAAGAAATTTATTCAAGGGAAATAGCCGTACATTGTTAAAAGCTGTGCAAAAATTGTGAAGGTATACATTTTCCAATTTAGAAAATTGAACGATGAAAAATATTTGATTTCAATACAGTGGAAATCACAGAAAATACCTTCTGGAGCATAAATATTTCACCAAATAATTTCAACTTGAATAATGTGAAATACATAAAACTTCTGACACGATTTTCCAGATTAGGCAGTCTTTGTGAGGAATTTAATTTTAAACTTGTACCCTAAATAAGTAATTCATAGAAACTGATAATGAACCAACACAGTCTCAAATCCAATTGGCTAATCGTTCACATTAAAACATATTTATCTAATTTTATTCAAATGCATGCATTTACTTTGAAGCAATATGACATCCGAGGCTTCTGAAGCGGAAAAGAATCATCACAAAACTTACTTTCAAATCTTTATATTATTCAACCTAACAATGATAGTGGGTAGCAAATATTATTTTAGTCAATAATTCTATCATTTTTTTAGATATTAGATATACTTTTGATTGCATACAGTATATATATTCTGGCTATTCCTGCTATATATGGAATATTCTCTGGGCTTGCCTATTCTCTCTTCAGCATTGGCCTTCTTGGAGCGTGTTCTCATTTGCTGGGACTACTCAATTGCACCAAGTCAACTTTCGACATTCAAGTCAATGAAATTTATAGAAATTGTCTCGCATTATTTTCGAAGAAGTAAATAAATGCACATGAATGCTGATTAACTATTACTGCGTTGTTGCCTCTATGCTACACAATTTCTCCAAATAATTAGTGCTCTATTATATTATTTTCCATTCAATTTTATAACTTAGTAAGTACATTTTAAAAGTTTGCATTTGTTAGATTTTTTCTTAATGCCAATAATATCGATTTGAAACCAATTCGAACAAACAAAGGTTCACAAAACCTTAAATAAATGCATATGAATCTTAATTGGCAAATTTTTCAAACAGCAGTTATGTTTCAATTTGCGATATACTATGTTGAATGACATGACTCCACTTGTGTTCAGAAATGAATATTTGCCAAAAGCATCAATCAGTTGAACTAACTTAATTTCTTTTAAATGAACACACTTGAAATAGGACAAACGATTGTCAGAACGACTCTGAGGGTTTATGAAATAGTTAATTAACAACGCTCAAGTATAACGCATAAAAGAATATCTTCAATTTATCAAACGTCAATTGAAACATTTATTTATATTAAATGGCAGGCGTTTTGATAGTTATCATTAGCTCCTTAGTTGACTTCAGGCTTCACAGAGGGGAAGGTACATCGAAGAGGTAAACGTCGAGAGGGAGGAAGGGACAGAAGAGTGTTTTAAAAATGTAAAAGAGGCAGACAGACACAAAGGTAGAGAAAATGGTGAGTAAAGCACTGTGGAAGTGGGGAATATGAAATACAGTGGGGTCATGGTAGTTTGAACTTATAAGTCAACTGCCGGTTTATAGGCTTTTTTGGCGTATGAGTATATGTTGTCCAGGGTGCACCGAGTGGAGGTAAGTCTATCGCACACCCCTCAATCGAAACATTACGTTGTGTTTAAAGGTAATTGAATGCGTTGAAATCTGAACGTTCTGAAAGAAAAGCAGCAATATTAGAAGAACCCAAAGTTCGTTTTAAGTACAAATTTGACTAAATCTCCGTTTTATCATTATAAACTGATAAATATATCCCAGACATATTTTCATTACTGCTGGAGAGCAAAAACTTCGATATTAGTTCACTTAATCAATTTAGTTTAATTTATACAATTTTAAGTAGGAATTACTGACCATTTTGACCAACAGAAATAGCCATCAAAGGGTCAAAAGCATAATCTTGGTCAACTTATATAGCTTAATTTAAATAAATTTATTACTAAAATTAAATACAATTTCGCAAAGAGCCACATTAGTTAGTGCTCCACAACTTAAAAATGTGTCTTGATATACTAATGGGTCACCACTGATCACAATCTCTTCTAATCACTTTTAATTGAATAAAACTGTGCAATCCGTGGAAATGGGCAATGACTTTCCCTCTCTAAAAATCAGGAGAGAATTTTCTTTTATTTTCAATTTACTTCTGATAATTGATCTACTTGAAGTTGAAATTCATCGCATTCACGTTTTTTCATGTCACTTTGTGCATGTGCACAGGTCATTAGTGAGTAGATATTGTATTCAAGCTTATCACATGAGCAAATGTAATTAATCAATGGTTACATATCATTCAGCAAAAGAAATGAATTGATTAGCAATTTGAATGGGAAAAAGGCGGTATTAATCTAGTATGCATAATGAAATTTCCATTATCAGTCAAAATCATAATAGCAACCTCATTACAATTTCTCCTAAGCAAACGAAGCATAATTAACTTTCGCGGTCCATTTCATAATGCATGAAAAAATGCATAAATAGAATTGACTTGATAGTGCTTAGATTTGAGGTTTCTTAGAGAAATAGCACACGTATCAGAGTTGGTTGCGAACTGATTGAAGTGCAGAAGGCTTGCTTGCTTATACCTCGAAAAGAAATTTTTAAATTGATGAAAACTATACAGGTCTCTTATTTAAACGTTCTCCGACTTCACTTGAGGTGCTTCATTTGATTGCCTCAATTGTGGTGAACAACTTAATTTTTCACTTTGCAATCGAAAGCGTTCAATGAAAGTTTTTCAATTGCACATAATTTTAAACACAACCGCCTCCAGTTAAGGCTTGAAATTTCACGCTCTTCTTCATTAAAGTGTAAGCTGATGCTTTTTCACCAACTCATATCGATTAAGCATTGAGTCGGTGGTTTCTATGGGTATGGCACTGTGACCCCTTTTGGTTTAATTCCACTTAAATTTGGCAGACTCATATGATCATCTTGTTTAATGGCACAAATAGACCCGTGTGCTAATAAGTATTAATCGTTCTCAGGGCTCTAATGTCTTATATTCTAGCATTCATTGCAAGTATATTCAAAATTAACGAGTTCAGACCAATGCGAGCGATTTTATAACAAAGAGTCTACTGAGTTATAATATTTATCTCAAATGGCAGGCGTTATGAGAGGTATCATTAGCCCTTTAGTTGACTTTGTGCTTCACAGAAGGGATGTGGAACACCAAAGTGACAAAAATGTCGAGAGGGGGAAAGAATAATGATTCACAGACGTAAAAGAGACAGACAGACACAAAGGTAGAAAAAAAGGTGAGTACTGTGGAATTAGTCGAATATGGCATACAGTGGGGTAATGATAGTTTGAAGTCAGAAGCCAACTGCCGGTTTATAGACTTTTTTGCACCACTTTTTTGCACGCCCCTACTGAGTTATAAAAAGTAGAAAAGGTGTGAGTATTACTAGTTTTCAACGTAGGTTGTAGTCACTTAGCTAGATAACCGCTTATTGATATATATGATAACCTCCACTCTAGCCTCTCTATCAAACTGGACGGAATTTGAGATAAAATCCGCTTTCGTGGTTTTTCGTGTCTGCTCATCAATAAAATGATACGAATTTATTTGGAATGCAAAGGCTTAATACTGCATAAATGGCAATTGTTTTTGTAGTGACAAGCCTGATACGCTCACTAATTTCATTCCAAAATGAAGATCTTATTGGTCTCTCTTTTGTAGTGCAAATAATAATGAAGGTGGCGTAACCTAGGTTAGATTTGACCCCACTTTTGTAAGTTTCATTTATCAATATGTCAGGAATAAAGAAAACTATAAAGTGCAATCTTCGATTTGACAACATTGGAGGTTCCACAATACCAACATTAGAAAATTGGAAGGTAATGCAAATTGAGACAGTGATAGATTGAAATTAAGCATTGTAAGAAAAATGACTAGACACAGTAAAAAGGCATAGAAAGGGCAACGAATTGGTTAGAGAAATTTAAATTTCGTCCTGTTCTTTTAATCAAAAATTAACATCTTCACAACCTCCATCTTTCCATAGTCTGCAAAATATTCTCGAACTGTCAAGATATTTTTTATTTGTTAATTGAAATATTGACGCTTAAATTGACCACTATCCACCAAAGTAGTTATGCCAATAGATTGCCCACATCAAATAATTATCTTCAACGCTATATCATAATTCTGACGAGTTGGCCTTTCTGAACACAATTAGGGGTGCAGTTATAATATAATCGACTGGCAATATTCTTAAAGCGAAAACGGCTTTAAGACTTATTGAAGAATTTTTTAGCCATACAATGCAATAGCTAACACATAAATATATTTGTTCAAATATTTAAGGTAATTTGCATGTTAATCGCACTCTAAAGATTTATTTATTTCAAATGGCATGCTATATGATATTTATCATTAGCCCTTAAACATTGACTTCAGCTTCCCCAAAGGGTGGGGGGGGGTACATATATTGCAGTTAATTCATAGCAGTTCATTAGCTGTCTTCTTGCGTCCCAGTATCTCTGGCTTTCCGTCGTTGTCTTTAGAGCTGGACACCGAATCAGGTGGGTCATCACCATTTCCTCCTGTAGGTTACATAGAGGGGATGTGGGTTGAGTGCATACTCCCAATCTGTGAAGATGTTTTGCCAAGCAATCGTCTGGTACGTCGTCTAAACTCAGCAACAACTTCGATTCTTGGCCAGTCGGGTATGTCGGAGAGTACCACTGTCCACTGTTTCTCCTTTGTTCGATCTTTCAGTTCGTTGCACCTAGAGGTCTGGAATTCTCTCCTGATAAAGGCCTTCATTGTTTGGAAAGACATCGACCGGTCCATGCATTGCAAAATCGTTGTCCCTTACCAGGCGGTCCATGCATTGCAAAATCGGTGTCCCCTTCTTAGCAAGTGTGTCAGAAATCTCATTGCCTTTAATGCCATAGTGACCAGGAATCCATTATATCAATGTCTGATAATGGATTCATGGGTAGAGAGAGGCCCATTTAATACCACAGTGACCAGGAATCAATTGTAATACCACTCTTTTCTTTTTCTCTCTCAGCAGCTGATAGAGTTTCTACAATCGTTTATCTCAGCTGTTTCGGGTGGCACTTTGCTTCCAATTGAGTTTATTGCTGACTGTGAGTCCGAAAGATATACCAATTGAGTTTATGCTGACTGTGAGTCCGAAAGTATCACCGCTTGAGTTTCTCGCTGACTGTGAGTCCAAAAGTATCGCTTAGTAAATTTCGTATCCAGGCAACAAAATTGGCATGTGCTATCCTAATGGCCTCTATTTCTCCTTCAAAAGCGAATCTATTGTGTCCCACTGCTACGTAGAAAGAGAAGAGTTCAGAATAGACACCTGCACCAATGTTTGCTTGGTTTTCTACGTATGACTCATCAGTGAAGACTTGGAGCCATTGATCTCCAGGTTAGTTGACACTGATTTTCCTAAGTGAGCGCATTTGCTCTAGAGGGGTGTTTGATTTCCTGAAGAAGTCAAGCAGTTTGGGTGCAACACACTACATCAGTGTCTGCCAATGGGTTCATGAGGAGAGAGAGGCTCTTTGGTTTGTCATCGATTTGCAATGCTTTCTTCAGTTCTATGGCTTTCTGTATTAGACCAGATTGCGTTTTCAGATGTCTTGGTCTATTCTCATAGGTGCTGAAGAACTTATCCATGGGAATGTGCAGTAGCTTCTCGTACAGGATCAAGGCCTTCCCTTTGATAAGGGAACATATTGGTGTGCTTCCTTTAACTAGGCCATTGCATCAATGGGTGTTGATTTTATCCCTCCGGTAATTAGTCGTAATACTTGGTTTTGTGCCTTCTCGAGTGGTTTGAGAGTCACCTCTGTAGCTGAAATGAGTGGCTCACAGCAATACAACATTATTGGCTGAATAAACACCTTGTAAGTGGTGTTATGAGTTGAGCGTGCAAAGCCCCATACGCTACCAGCAAGACGCTTCAGTACATTCAGTCTATTGGAGACTCGTTCTAATAATGTAGCAATGTGCCTTTTCCACGTTAGCTTTGTGTCAAAAGTCATTCCGAGATATGTGAACTCATTGGTTTTTTCTATGGTAGTATCCTTGTACCTTAGAAGCGGGTTTATGCTGCGATGGGCCAAAGAAAAAATTTGGAATGCAGTTTACGCGGTGTTAATTACCATTCCATT
>UZAE01001780.1:0-11545 GCA_900617975.1 Rodentolepis nana
GGGTGTGCAATAGACCCACCTCCACGTAGTGCACCCTGGGCAACGTATACTCATTCGGCAAAAAAAGTCTATTAACTGGCAGTTGACTTCTGACTTCAAACTACAATGGCCCGACTGTATGCCATATTCTACCACTTCCATAGTACTCACCTCACCTTTTCTCTACCATTATGACTGTCTGTCCCTTTTACAACTGTGGATCTCTCGATTATACCCCCTCTCGAACTTTTCGTCACTTTGATGTTACTTCTCCTTCTCTCTGTGAAGCCCGAAGTCAGTTTAAGGGCTAATGATAGCTGTCAAACCGCCTGTCATTTGAAACATATACTTAGAAAAGTAAGCCTCTTTCCGATATCATTTACTTATCAAACCAGTATTATTAGAGGTCACTGGGCCACTTACCTTCACGTGGTGCACCCTAGACAACGTATACTCATACGGCATAAAAGTCCATTAACTGGCAGTTGACTTCTGACTTCTTTCACAGTACTCACCTCACCTTTTTTCCACCTTCGTCTTTGACACACTCTTCTGTTCACCTCCCCCCCCTCTCGACATTTTTCACATTGATGTTCCTTCCCCTTTGTGAAGCTTGAAGTCAACTAAAGGGCTATTGATAGCCATCAAAACGCATGCCATTTGATTTAAATAAATACTTATCAAACCAGTATTATTAGAGGTTATTGAGGTCACACTCCTACTAGCGGCAGTTAACTAAGTTTAAGATTCGTTACTCATGCAACAGTATCGTTAACACTTGGTAGAAGCACCCGTTTTCATTCAATGTCCTTAATTTATCGTGCATTCAGATTTCAGAGTTTGATAAAAGTGTATGAACTGAGATTGGGATGGTGCCCGCGTAAGTGCTATACCGAATCGCAGGAATGAGTCGCCAATGATAACTGGAACAGTAGACGTAGTAAATTAGAGATTTAATTTAAATAGTGGTTAAAGATCTTTAAAATATACGCACCAAACTGAATGGCAGCAAAAATAACTGTAAGGAGGATATTTCTAACTTATTTAAACAAGAAAAGTAAAAATTGAAACTGGAGAGCTCGCCACTAACTTTGTCATGTATAACAGTGGTACTAGACTATTTGATTACTCATAAACGCACACAAACGACGCCAAGGTTAAAGGGTGGATACTTTTATTCACACCTATACAATAGATTCCAATTAAAATACAAAGATAGTTGGTTATAATAGCTTTAAAAGCAGTTTTATTGAAAATCGATTAAAAACAGAACTAGGAAGGAAGGAACTCATGAGTAATTAAGTTATCTGATTTGAATAGCACATAACTAACTCTTTCTGAAAACTCGACCCTACAAGTGCCCTGAAAAGGCCCGTTTTTAGTGAAATTATCCCTTAGATGAAAGTTAATAAAAGTGAAAGCATTAATATGCAGCTAGAACGCACACATATGAATTGATCATCACATAAAATGAAACTATTCAGGGATAGCAGGTCATATAAAGGGCACACCGGGCATTATTAATGGAATGAATTCGATGGCAAGCAATCAATCACGTCGATGAATCGTTGTCTCAAATTGATTAAGAGGAATATTTCCATTTGTTCACTCGCCCAATGCTTGTTATGTTATTCTATAAACAGTTACACTCCAGTGTTCTTAAGCAAATATAAGTTTTCTGGACACTTTGGCCTTTCAACACATTGGAACCTTCTGAATTCCAATTATAATGCCAAAAAAGCCCTAATTTAATTAAATGTTCTAATGTTCTGAATTCAATCGATTAAACCCATAGTTAAGGCAAAGAAGGTGTTTATTTTTTACTTTCAGCTGTTATAATTTTAAAATGATGGCAAAATAGTTTAGTAATACAAGCAAAGTTATGAACGAATTATTAGTCTTGGAAATGGGAAAATAACTATAACTAGTGAACACTTAAAGGCTAAAATATGTAAGGTATGGAATTGTGTCTACGGAAGCCACAAAAAATATTGAATAAGGTTTTTCTTGTAATACTCGAATACTGTAAAAAGGCTATATCGACAGTATCATTATTTCCGTTTACGAATAAAAAAATAGTCAGTGACTAATTTTCATAAAATAAGTCAATACTCACAGTAAGTTCAAATTAGTACAAGTACCTCAAAGGATAACTATTAAATATTTGATAGTTATGGAAAGAATTATATTTAATTCCCTTAACTCTTTGAACATTTATTTGACCATTGTTTAGAGAAACGTGATTTGAAATTCATGATATATTTTGCATGAAGCAAACAATACACCTCGTGTACGATAAAAATGTTCTTGAGCATTATAGTTAAATTGAATTGACTCGAAATTCTTACATTAAAGTCAATGTTTAGGTTGACTAATATATCTAGTATAACGAAATATTCGAATTTTGGAGATGAACAAATTACGATTTGCCAATATATATAACTAAATGGCCATTGTCTGTTTTTTTATATATATAATTATATTTTGAGAAATTACCTTGTGGTGAATACATTACAATCTTCGATTTTCTTCAATTTTATCATTTCTTGACGATAGTTTTTAAAATTACATGGATACAGGGATCAAAAAATGCTGCTATTGAAAACACTTGGGCCCACTAGTCATCAACGAGTTGTAGTGGCTGCGATTGCATATATAAATCAAATAATAACCGCAAGTGGGTTCTAATGACAGGTAATTGGGGATCGTTCGCTATAAATATTCACAATTTCCTTTCAAATAGTGTTGGCAAACTTTCTTTAGTTCTAGAAATATTTTGCTTCAGAAATGCATGAGATGAAATAAACCATTTGAGTTAATTAATTTCATCATTTTATTCTTGCTTTACGCTTATTTCAAATTATTTATATATTATTTTCAACAAAGCGAGATTTTAAATATTTTCTACTGTCCAATAGGATTCACACAGCACATCATAACGTTGTTAGTCTATAAACAGGTGTCTGACATCGTTTAAACCGGATAATGTTATACAAGTTGTTCGTCTTGTTTTTACTCCTTCCTTTTGCTTTGGGGTAAAAGCATTTTTTTTTTCTAAAATTTTCCTTTAGTCAAAACTTATATGAAACTCTCGGAGTTCAACTTGGTGCCACCGAAAGCGATATCAAGAGAGCCTATCGAAAATTAGCGAGAAAGTACCATCCGGATAAAAACAAGGAAAAGGATGCTGAACAAAAGTTCAACGAAATTTCATTCGCTTATGAGGTTAGAATTTCTGTCAATTATTTAGTTATCTGATATTTTATAGTGTCTTTCCGTTCCTGAAAAGAGAAGGTTGTACGACGCCCAAGGCATCAAGGCATGCACTTCAGGGGGAGAAGGAGGAGATAACTTCGACGGATTTGGCTTTCCTGACATTTTTAACATGTTTGGCGGCGGTAATATGCACAAACATGAAACCGTTAATCGTGGTCATGACATATCTATCGAATTCTTCGTCTCTCTGGAGGAAGTTTATAATGGAGCTTTCGTTGAGACAGTTCGCTCGAAATCAATCAAGAAATCGAAACCTGGAACCCGTGAATGCAATTGCAGGATGGAAATGAAAACTCACCATCTCGGCCCGGGTAGATTTCAGATGGTTCAACAACGAGTCTGCAGTCAATGTCCCAACTTCGAGTTAGTTTTTCTTAAACTTCTAACTCCTGTCTCTCATAAACTGCAAATCTAACCACATTTCACTTTTAGATTTGTTCTCGAAGATCGTCCAATCGAACTTGAAGTTGAGCGCGGAATGCCTGATGGTCATCATTATAAATTCCGTGGTGAAGGCGAACCTCATGCGGAGGGCGAAAATGGAGACTTAACCTTTATCCTCAGGACGAAAAGGTGCGATTTCATTTGTTTAGACTTACATTATTTCATTGTATTTTTATTTTAACGTGGCTGTTTTATTTCCCTCTCTCTCTATAGACATCCCGTGTTTGAAAGACGTGAGGATGATCTCTTCACAAATGTCACAATCAGTCTTGCTGACGCTCTGACTGGATTCTCTTTCGACATCACGCATTTAGATGGTCACAAAGTAAATTTAGTTTCTGTTAGTGTTTTCGACGTTTCTACTTTTCCACTATCCAAGTAAATTGGTATATTTTAGGTCACTTTGAAGCGAGACAAGGTGACATGGCCTGGAGCTGTAATGCGGATAGCCAATGAAGGAATGCCCCTGTTTGAAGACGATACTCGTCGAGGGACTCTAATAGTGACCTTTGATGTCGCCTTCCCTCGGGATCAAACGCTGAGTTCCAGCGAAGCGGAGGCAATTAAGAGTATCTTCGGTGAGTCCACAAAAACCTCCAAAGAGACAGCAATTAGCGGAGTGCCAGAAAAATCTCCTAAGGGTCTCAGTGAAGGAAAGACTGCACCGATTATTTACAATGGTTTTAACACACAGAGTGCTGCTCAGAAACATCTGTCTAATATCTTGAAGTAGAAAATCTGTAGGTCTTTCAACAACTCCAAATTGCCGACTCTTTTGGGCCTTTACTCTCTCTCTCTCCCTCTCACATCTTTTATCCCCCTGTTTTTTTTTCTCGGCGCATTTTTTTCTGTCATTTCGAAAGGTCGTAAAATGTGTTATGTGTATATTTGATATAAATATTTCAAGTCTTTTACTTCTGCACCTCTCCCTTGTGTCCATACAAGTTTTCTTAGGTCTTAAGCCCATTAGGTTGCGGCTTATTTCGATACTCATCTTGTGTACAGGCGTTCTTCCCTCATCGTCTCGAATGAGAAAATGACTTTCTCCAATGGTATGGATGGATATAATGTGCAGTTATAGGTACCTAGTCCGTGACCTCTCATTTGATAAACTTGCTCTTTATTCGCTGGATCATTGGCCCTTAATGTTTCTCTTACATTAGATATAGAGTGATGAATGATGGAGCCACATTCCTGCCAATATATTAATTAATGTTGGACGGTACTGCTGATAATTCCCAAGGCCAGTTAGGAAAGCGTTTTTCAATTCTCGTCTTGGGTGCTTAGAGCACTAGTGGGTTTGGGCATTCCACTCATTGGGTGTAAACGGGTAGGCATTGCACCAGTGGCCTCATATTTTGCAGGCGAGTGTGTTAATCGCTTCATCGCGACAAATACACAAGTTATTTTACAGAATTGATTGAATTAGCCTGACCCAAATGAACAAGCTATTTAGATAAGCAATGACAGAGGTCTAAAATTGAAACACTTGAATTTTTTTCATTAATTTAAATTTGCGTTCAGAAAGTGCTGTTAAAATGTTTGACAACAGATCTGATATAACTTGCCTAGATGTTTTAACTACCACTTGGCCTATTTATGAACCAGTTAATTAACGAGATATTCCGGTACGATCCTTATTTAATTACATTGGCATGCCACACAATGAATTTCCACCTTATCTAATACCAACTATATTACTTAAACATCGGAAATCGATATCAAAGTTGATGTGCGAGTGATGATTAGTGAGTGTATTTAGTCATCTAATTGGCAAAGTAGAGCAACTCCACGTAAAATCCAATGTTTAGGATCTTTTTCAGTTGGCAAGTCCATTGCAAGTACAAAGTTAGTTGAATGACCAGTTGTAGACAAAACACCACGACGTTCGCTTGTCTTATAGACCGGTGTCTGATAAGTTCGTCTGGGAATCAGATCCACTTTCTTTATTGGGATTAACTGAATCTGTTGGATAGAAAGGTAGCCCATGTTAACGATAAGTGAGCAGTTTAGTAAAAAAAAGATGTAGAAGAAATAACTTTCATTACCACTGGAACCTGGTCATACAGGATCTTCGGAAGAGATTCATCTAATGTTTTTCTCTCCCTATTCCATCGCGCACCATCCAAGAACAATCCGCTAACATAGGCGCCTAAAGAATGGTTTCGGGTTCCATTAATCTAATCATACCATCATCTGGTGATTGCTCATAGGTCTTATCTTCCAGCACATCGAAATCGAAAGCCAATAAATCGATAGGAATAGCGTATTTTCGCGCGTAGTTCTGTTGGACTCCAGTAAGGAAAGCTTGAGTGAAAAAGAAGCCAGATATCCAAAATACTGGTGGCGCACCATTTTCATACCAGTTCTAGAATAACAAATAAGTTATAAGATGCTTGGTTGTACCTGGAAGAACTGAATTCTAAGCAAAAAGTCGTTGACATAGGAGCCCAGAGGTTTCAACGAAGGATACGATCTTCCCATCCAAACAGCTGGAATCTTGGATTCAAGGATTGATACAACCATGTTTTCGAGGTCAGAAGACATAACAATAAGACCTTTGATGGCTTTCCGGAGGTCTGTCAAACTGGTGCGAATAGTATCAAGAAGTCGATTGAAACGTGCAACTTCCTGAACTAGTACAGTGTTCATACTCTGCTCATATAGAGTTGGATACTTTCTCAGGGTTAGTTCATGATTGAAGTCTTCAGGAAGACGATCGAGAATACCCTTAGCAACCTCTTCTAAGACCTCCTCTTTTGAGGCTCCTGATGATGAGCCGCCTCTAGACTAAAAATAGATACATTCGGTCAATAAACTATTAAGTATGAAAAGTGGTTATCGTTGTCGAACCAACCCACCCACCTGTGTAAGAAGGGCACTATTAAATAGTAGACTGGTCTCCTGGTTGTCTTTGGTTATATCAGCATTTTGATGCATTCCAAAGATTTCGGGCGAGGGATTAAGTGGGATTGTTTTAACGAATTCGATGTACTCCTCATACTGAAAACAAAATAGTAGTATAATGCTCACTATAAGCAAGCCAAGACTTACTGATCTATCGGTTGGAACATAGTAGAGTCCACTTTCATCGAATTTGTAGTTAGGATCTTCTACTAATTCAGGACAGTAGAAATTTTCAAGAATGGTCATCAAAGTTCGTCGATCCCAGCTATCTGTAACACGACCTCCGTAATTGCACTCTCCCGTTAAGTATCGCAGAGCTGTATAGTGAACAGACTAAATCAGAAGGGAATAAAAAAATTGAAAGCACTTCTTACATCATATTGATTAAGGAACATATGTAGTTGCCTAGCAGATATTCGCAAGTCAGTTTCATTGAACTCATATTTATTATTCCATCCAAGTGGACCGAATTTTCTTCTCTCTTGAACAATTGCGTGGAAGAATACCAGACCATAGAGCATCTTTTTCCAGGTAACCTGCTTGGTACAAGTGGAGAAAAACTCTGGATCAGCAATTGGGTCACAAAGGTACGATCTCCAGAGATTAAATCTCAGACCCTTGGGTGGTTCATTTGTCATTTTAACACCATTCTGCAAGATTGTCACCGGGAAATCTTTACTTGGGTAACTAGTCAACCAGAGTCGGAAGTCTGGATGCGTAGTGTTTGGTTCGATTTCGTCCACAAGTTTTTCCAACGATGGCATCCATGATGGTGCAAGATGACAATTTTGCAAAAGTACCCATGTACCTTCTTTGACAGCTCTTTCCATCATATTTTGAGCGATTGGACCCTGTCCTTGACCTAGAGAAAGCGATTCGAATTTGGCTCCACCGAAGCCGATATCATCTGCAAATTTCAATAGAGTGGCCATAGGATCTGAACCAGGGGAAAGAACAAATAGAAGCGGAGTTGTGGAATTGGAATCTGCAAAGGATCCAGGTAGATCAAAAGGTGGTGGTTCGACGAATTTCTTTCCTAGATACTCTGTGACATAGTCTTGAATCAATGAGGTCATTTTATCCGGACGCAGAATACGGATAAAAAGCATTCGACCCAGAAAATCTGAAATCTCATCATCATAAGGTTCAGGAAGTTTAGCCTGATGTGGGTTAGGGTTATCATAAATCGCTTGATACTGATTCAATCGACTTGTAAAATTTTCTCTCAGTTTAATGAACCTAGGCAGTGCTGCCAATCGGCATAATTCATCCCATTGTTTTGACGGCAGCCATGAGGTCGGGTTGGGATAAGGGTTGTCTAAGCCAACACCTCCAGTAAGAAGGAATCTCCATTCTATTTGATCTATTTCCTTTCTGTGTTTTCCCAAGTTGATAGCCAGTAGGAAAGAGAAAAGAAGCTTGTCTTTTTCGAAAAGAGATCGACAGACATTACAATAAAGAGAGTATGTGATATATTCCCGTAGAATATCTAGACGTTGTTGCAAGTCTTCCGACTTGTCCGAGTTCTCGATAGCAAGATTGAAGAGATTGATAAACCACGTGAGCGAGTACTGATACATTGGATCAATATTGGCCATATCAGCAATGGAGAAAAATAGCACGGAGGTGTAGATAGCGATCGGAAGATAGCCCATTCGAGCTTGATCGATCTTTTTCTCTGTCTCTTCAAAGAATGCCTGTTTCTCGGCTATTTCATTGGATAGCTCCTTGGAGGAATTCAACACTTGAATAGCGCTCTCATCTTCCAGGATATTACCTTCTGATGTTGAAAGCACGGTGAGAATTTGGTCCTCCAGTTCCTTCAACTTCTTCTTATTTGCTGCTCCTTGAAGAATGAGTTTATTCTTCTCATCTTCGAGTTCAGGTCGTTCTCGTGCGACCACAATTCCTAGAAGTTGATCATTCAGGCCCTCACTGGTGATCATGAAATTGACTAATGTGACCTTTACTGCGATTTCAGGCATGTAGTGGGGATTTCGAAGCTGTTGAAAGAGAATAAATCCGATGAGTATTCAAGTGAAATGCTAGGGGAGGTGGAGAAACTGGGTTATGAAATATCGAAAGGCAAATTACACACAATTGGGTGATTATTTTATTAATTCTACTTACAAGCAACCGTACGTGTAAGCAAATGCAATCTAACGATGTCAGCCGACTATTTTGTCTTCCAATGGTAAGAGATTCTCTCAATGGCTGGTCATTTAAAAGGTTAGTAAACGGCTTGTTTATCATTACTTTTTCGAATCCTCAACGTGCAACTACCCAAGTCAACATGATTCTCAGAACTTGCGAACCCAAAATTGGTAATTAGGATACAACTAATGACGCCCATTTGGGGTGCGCGATAGACTTACTTCCAAGTAGTGCACCCTGCTCCAAGTATACTCATACGGCTAAAAATTCTATAAACCGGCAGTTCACTTCAAACTAAAATGACACTACCGTATGCCATATTTCATCACTTTCACAGTACTCACCTCACCTTACCTCTTTCGCTATCTTTGTGTCTGTCTCGTTTGCATCTGTGAATCACTCTTCTGTTCCCTCACCCATCTCGACTTTTGTGGCTTTGTTATTCCTCCCCTCTGCGAAGCCCGTAGTCAACCAAAGGGCTAATAATAACCATCATGATGATACAAATAACGCCTATTTTAACACTCATTTACATAATGCTAAATGGGAATATTTTCTAAAGAGATCATTTTAGAAAAAAATGTGTATGGTCCTTCTAATGTATTTACCACAATTCCCAAGGTAAGGAGTTTGAAAGCGTTGATTGAAATGGCGGAACATTTTAAATGATATAATGTGTTTTTTATGCCAATCTCTCTCTCTCTCATTGTCAGTGTTCGAGCACACAATGTTGAGTGTTTCGTTTGCAAATACACTTAAGGGGTGCTTGCTCACCTTTGTGGTAATGTAAAATCTGAAATCCGTGGAGTATTCAATGACTGAATCGCCTAGCTTGATGCACAAAGCTCCACCTTGTTTGAAAGTCTGTTTCAAAAGCAGCGACTCAAGCACTGGATCCAATTCTTCTCCAACATTTTCTAACAAAACTGGCACACCAAATTGGATACTATTCTCCATATGCCGCACAAAGTCACTATCGGATAGCTTCAATACAACCAGATTATTTTTCTTTTCCATATTTTTGATCCATTTATTGGCTTGTAGTTGCGGGTCTATCATAAGGGGCCAACGTCGTGCAGTTCTAGGAAAAAAATGAAACAATTTACAATTAAAAAAACCCCCTCCCGCCCTCCCCACCATTAGTGAATTAAGCTGAATAGAAAATCGACTTAATAACTTACGCCGTGATAATGCCATTTTCAATGGAAAAATCATCTGTCGGGAGACCGGCGATATTCCAGGCTCGAATAGTCACGGGACTACCAAGAGTACCAACAAGGCTAAATACATCTGAGCAGGGGATAACAGAGTTTTTAACCTTCATGAGCCAGTCGGCAGCTTGCTCAGTTCTAAAGCCTGGTGTAAAAGCACCGAGATAGGCGACCACTCCGCTTGAAACAAGAATATCGCCTGTAAGATTGACGTATTGCCCACCGAGAACCTTCGCATTATCCGTCCAACGTTGTTTCTCACCACCCAAACCCCCAATAAGCTGTTCCGCGCGCTCTAACTTCTTCGTGCAGAGGTCAACTTTGTTCTCCAATTCAACTTTCCTCTGCTTGTTGATATTCAGTTCGTTGGTTAGGGTTGCCAGTTTATCTTGTACATACCTGAGGGCTTCTCTTTTCTTATTTAACGCCTCCATAGCTATACTATACTCTTCCATTGCCTTTGCGAGGGCAGCTTTCTTGGGAGCCACAATCTTAGCCACTTTGTCATAGGCATCTATGGCTATAACCCATTTGCAAAGACCTTCACAAGCTGTCGAGGCGACGGCAATTCTTTCCGGCTTAAAATCTGGATTTGGAATATACTTCTCTCTAATTGTCTTGATAATGTGATCGGGAATGTTGTCTTTATCGTATGAAATCAAGTTGTCAAGAAATTTCATATCACCGAGAAGACGCTTCGATGGACCCCAATAATCATCCAATTTCTTTCCAGAACCAGAGGGATCATTTATTTTGTCTGGTTTGATGCCTTTCAACACACATACAGCCTCCATGACTAATCGCACTCCCATAGGGGGCGATTTCATGGTCTTCACAATAGCGATATCCTGAAAGAAGAACAAAGGATTAAATAAAGATGTTCATCAAGGAATCAAGGCCTCCTCCTTCCAGTGTCTGGCGCTTATTTTGTTGACATCACCTCGGATCAAGTTGAAAATTTGAGCGTACTTTGAAACTTAAATAAATCTTTAGAAAAACACTCTAGTCCGTGCATACACCCACCACCCACCAACCTCCCCCCCCCCACTACTTCCCCTTGCGCGCAAAGAGCACTTGCATGCCAATAATCAATTTGCACTCATGCACTAAAGACGCCATTTTACCCTCTCAATTTATGCGTTTGTTTTCATATTCTTCCCGTTCTTATTTCTTACTTATATTTCTTTTATGGGGTGTGCGATAGACTTACCTCCACATAGTGCTCCCTGGGCAACGTATATACTCATACGGCAAGCAAGTCTATTAACTGACAGTTGACTACTGACCTCAAACTACCATCACCCCACTGTATGTCATATTCGACTACTTCCACAGTACTCACAGCACATTTTTCCTAAATTTTCTGCCTTCGTCTTTGAAACACTCTTCTGCTCCTCCCCCCTCTCAACTTTTTTTCACTTTGATGTTCCTTCCCCTCTGTGAAGCCTGAAGTCAACTAAATGGCTAATGATATCTATCAAAACGCCTGCCATTTGATATAAATAAATATTTTAGAGTAGAACTTACAGCAGGTGTAAGTGTTTCCAGTGCCTTGATAGCTGCTTCAAGAATGG
>UZAE01001781.1:0-11534 GCA_900617975.1 Rodentolepis nana
CCCCTCTCGATTTGCTGTCACTTTGATGTTCCTCCTCCTCTCTGTGAAGCCCGAAGTCAACTAAATGTCTAAATATTACTGTCAAAACACCCGCCATTTGAAATAAATGAATAAATATTTGAATTATTAGTGCAATTTAGCCAAACATATATTAAAATGATGGATTAATGAATTCGAATTTTGAAATATTAGCACAAAAGGTATTGGAATATGCCTATTAATAAATAGCCGCATGACCTAAATTTAAAATATAAATTAAATCCAAATAATTTAACCCATTCATTCTTAAGTTTTGCTCTTATTTATTAAATTTAATATTTCTCACAATCGATATCTCTCTCATAAATAAGTATTGTATTTATCTAATAATAATGTCATTGAGGAGTTTGTAATGCATTTGAGGGTACCAATATTTCTTATCTAAATCTCTTAAATAAAATTGCTAATTATGAGAATTGTGGATATAATAAAATTAAATAAGATAGATTAATACTACAGAAAATTCACATGCATATTCATACTCATATAACTAGGAGACGATAGTTGAAATGCACTTGGATTAAATTTTCGAAAGGTGTAAAACGAATAAAATTCATGTTGCTTTCTACTGTAAGCAAATCTTGCAGTTTACAACAAAAATTGCAATTAATATTAATATTAGAAATACAAAATTATGCTTGATTTACCGTGTCGAATAATTTGGGACCAAACATATTCGGCTGGTAGGGAATAAATTGTGGTTGAGGAGCTGGAGGTAGGTTTTGAGGTCGTGGAGTAACATCTTTAATAATAATAAAAAGAAGAATAAACTGATCTGGTCGATTAAATTATCCTTTTTGATTAATGATTAATAATGTACTTCTTATTTGAGTCCATTATATTTATTTTTGTCTAGACTTTCAACCTTTGCAAGTAGTTAAGTGAGATCAACTTCAGTCAATATCAATTTTGTTCATAGAAATTTAAAAAAAGTGGTGTTTTACTGGAAATTGTCTAAATAAGGAGGATATAAGTTGAATTCAATATGAAAAAGAAAGAGGTGGAAGTGGAGATGGAGGTGGAGGTGGAGGGGGGGGGGCTGGTGAATCAGGCAGTGAGTTAAGATCATTCAGTCTTCGTATCTTTACTTTTTAGAGCTTTCGCCTATCCATTTGCTCCTTAGGGGAGGCAATTAACTCTGTAACATCGCAAGGATTCAAATACGAATTCCAGTCTTGAAGCTGAAATTGAATTTTACCAAGGTCATTCTCAATTATTTGGCATCCCACGTCGTTTCATGTAAATTAACACACAAGTTTAAACATCCTCGGCAAATAAAAAGTATTTATTCCAATTAATGAAAGCTATATAGAATATTTTGTAAAGTTTTCGTTTTGGAAAACCAATAACATAAAATAGCAGAAAATTTGGGCAGAATAATTACAAAGTGCATAGTTTGCGTTATAAAATTTATATTTCACGATTGTACCAAAATCAATCAGTGTTGGTTAATCGGTATTAGTTAATCAAACGGCGTTTAGGCTTGTCGCATTACGTCAAATCTATCAAAGTTATAGAAAATAAATTAATTATTTCCAGCTTACGCGTAATTTCTTCGTACTAGCACAGTCAATCGGCATCATAATGCTCGAATTCTAAGCCTAATTTTCATTTTCGTTCATTTCACCATTTGAAATTGTCCAATGAATCGTTTGTTTTAACTTATGTTTGGAAATTTATAGTGATAAAAATGTCAAATAACCTAAATTTTTCCAATTTGCATCACCTTTAAATTTATGGTATTAAAAACTCAAAGGTGGTTTATTTTAAGTAATATTTTTAGGGGTACCTAAAATATTTACCAAGATAATTTATTATTTAAAAATTAAACTAATATTTCACTTAAATTTAGAACAAATGAAAATGAATAAAAAATGTCGAAATTTTGCAGAAGGCGCAAACTTACAATACGGTGAGATGAACATTGTACTGAAAACAAAACCTAATTAAACCCTAATATATGTGCCTTTTATATTACGCAAATCCCCTTTTAAATTAAAAGAGAGGATTTGGGGATTAATTAATTGTCATGAAGAGTTTTTCTTTCTATTGATCTGTCGGATTATGCATAACAACGGATGGACATTATGGTTGCCGAGAAAAATAGATTAATTATTGGAGAGATGTTAATCAACTGAGCGGCAGAAATAAAATGATGCTCGAACCTGATTGTTGGTTGGGAAAATGGTGGTGAAATCAGGACACCCAATGTCAAACTCTATTTAAATTTTCGATGCTAACTATTAAAATTACGGTCGTCATGATTGTACTAGTTCGCAAACTTTGAGTGAATTGTCGTACCACCGCAATGTGTTTACATATTCTCATACAGTTAGGAGTTGTTGGCCATGGCAAGAAAGCAGGTTTGTCTTATTCACTGGCAAAAGTAGGCACTTGCGACTGATATAAAACAGAATAATCATTAGAATGATTATAGCAATTATTAATTTTTAAAATCTCGGACCGTTGAACTAGTAGCGAGGAAATGATCTCAATACCCAGTCATAAAAACGTCAAGCTTTACTCTAAAATTGCAAATGATAGATTCAAATACTCCCGTTTAAATTGTGAAACAAATGATGAAAGAAATTTTCCTGACTTGCTTATGGCAAGTATTGAAAAACACTCATTAATCAATGCAAATGGCCATTTAAGTCACTGCGTGTGGCCTACTATCTTGGCAGACGTTCAAGCTGATCTACGCGCCATTGACAATTTATCGATGTTTTTTCGGACTTATTTTCAGAGTCTCAGCTATCTGATCTAAATAAGTATTTTCCCTCTAACAATGTTTTCAATAAATATGGGAAAAAATTTGGAATTTAATTAAGAGCTTTTTTCTTTAAAATAACGTATGAACTCTGAACATTTTTAATTAATAGATTTAAAAAAAGATGTGAGAGAATTGAGCAAAGAAAAGAGTTAGGTCAGTCAAAATTCTGGGATATTTTAGTTCATATTATAGTTTAGTGAACTGGATGTTCAGTTTTTAAAATGATAAAGACCTGTGCATGTCACTGTAATTGGACCATCGAAATTCGAAAGGATAATTTTTGTCACAGCTTCATCTGGGTTCGGTTCTAAAAAAAAGAATTAAAAAAGGAATAAATATAAATTTAAAGTGGAAATATTCTGCATGTTTGTAAACACCCAATTAGCTCGCCAATGAAGCATTGAGAGTTACGCATAAATTTTGATCTTACTCCTTTTTACACATATTTGGCGTTTTTTATTGGCTTTAAAATATGGATAAATAATGGATAACATTAATTTTTATTCCTTTTTCGTATTTCCCACCACACTATTACCCTCATCGAGTATATGTCATTCTGATACTGAAGGAAAATTCATTCCAAGTAATCGCACTGACCAGAACACCAATTTCTAAATTTCCCAAAAGTTTAGATTTTTCCTACGTTTAATAAAACACTAAGAAATGTTATTTCTGGGTTCATTTTGTTCTAATTTGTGGAAATTTGGATTGTTAGAGACTTTAGTTAATGAAACAATATCGAAAAATTAATTTTCTTTACTGAAACCACTACTACTACTATGAACTGAATTATATATGTTCTCGTTTTCCAACATGACTTGGTTTCGGAGGGCCAATGACTAAATAAGCCATTGATTTATGTTAAAAAGACTGTTAGGATGTTAAATCGAATGGAGTCACTAAACTCAAAAGGAACCCATGAGCTTTATAACCCGTAAATTGAATACTTAGTTATCGGATTCCATGACATGCACTTAGATATTTCTGATAAACTATGATGTGCGATAGACTTACCTCCACGTGGGGCACCCTGGGCAATGTACATTCATACGGCAAAAAGTCTATTAACCGGCATTTGACTTCTCACTTCATACTACCATGATCCCCCTGTAATGCGTGTTGGACCACTTACACCGTATTCCTCTTACCTTTATCTCTACCTTTGTGTCTGTAAATCTCCCTTCTGCTCCCCCCCTCTCCACATTTTGAGACCTTGTCTATTCCACCCCTCTGTGAAGTTCGAAGTCAACTAAAAACCCTAATGATAACTATTAAAACGCCTGCCATTTGATATAAATAAATGATAAACCATGAGAAAAACGTCCTTGAATCTATAGCGAATCACTTCCCTCATATTCGACTTTGTAGAACTAAATTGTAAAAGAGTTATCGTTTGAGCTAAAATCCCACCTGATACCTCCTCTAGTTCCAATAATACGCAGCCTTTCAGTACCGAATCCCTGATGAATTCATTCGCTGGATATCATTTAGATGCCCTTATCATAATTGAAAGCTAATTTTTATTTGTAAGATCAGATTACAAATGGCAAAAAATTCACTTAATATTATCAAAGTTATCAAAATCACAGGTCACACAGATGTGATTTGAATATCGTTTTATAGTTACGATTGCATATTATGGATATTTTGGCAAAAACGCAACTTTTCTTTATTATATTCTTAATTTTAAAACATAAATATGTTAAATCTGGCGCTGTTAAGTAATTGAAAATGAACTTGGGCATACCTGTTTGTATGGAAGAAACATACGGAGAAGGTGGTGAAGGTTGTTGAGACCGTTGGTTTTGTTTCAAATTCTTAAAGGCAAAAATCTTTCCATATTTTAAATATGTTAGATATTATAACAAATAAATTCTTTTATTAATCTTACATTGAACATTGATACCGGCACATAGGCACGAATATTCGCAGTTGAAGTTCCTTGCGGTAATCGGGCTGACTCAAGCCTAGAAAATTGTACATATTGAAGGGAATATTAATGTAATTATTAAATATTATTATTATTGCTTTTAAATATTGTTAGGAAGATTAATCAATCTTTTGAGTTTTGTTAGTGTCATACTATACCTATTTCGACAGTTTTTCTGACGAAACACACTAAATTATGAATATTTTTTAACATTCTACCCTTTAACTACAAATTATTTTCATTTTATTTGTTGCTTTTATTTCTAACCATAAATTTTCATAAATTTGATACAAATTTGTCTTACCATGAATCAGGAATCATATATGCAGGAACGCCTGAAATTTAATTGCAGATTAAAATATAGTTATAATTGCCAAGATTGCAGATAAAACAATGCAATGAAAATTAGTGAATACAAGTGAAATATTTAATGAAAATTGTTCTTACTGCTATATTGAACTGCATTTGAAAATTGGACGTTTGACATTTTGTAATCTTAAATGAATTTCTTCCTGTAGGTTAAATGAATGCCTAAATAAGAAAATATAGGGCATTTCAAAGAACAAATTTCGCCTTGGACAGTAAGTGGAATAATAAACTGAAAACAATTATCTTTTATTTTTTCGTTTTAATGCACCTATTGTAATTAGATTTTTTATTATAAACTCAATATAAAGTTTATGAGAGAAAATTTTATAACATTGTATAATTATGTTCAACTACCCTAGCTTAAAAGCGTTAAAAGGTCATTGTAAATTTGTCTAAAATGGCAGAAAGGATTTTAAATGTGCTAATAATTATGTCCTGGTTAGTAAGCCTAAATATCCGGCTTTTAGATAAAATGAAATGCGAATTTTTTAACTCAACGTGTAACCAACAATTCAAGATGGTTCTCCTTAAAGAACGCATTAAATAAACAGCATGAAATCATTTTCAAAACCACTTTGCGGTAAATTAACATTCCAAATTCAGATCCATCTTTGCTAATTGTCGTTTGTTGTCCATAATTCATTAATTTAAATTAATTAAATTGCAATTCCTTCAACTTCGGCATTTAGAACATCTTGTGTCAGAGTGTCATCAACTTCGAGAAGCCTTTGAGAATTCGTAGTTTTTATTTTAGAACGTTGTAGATAATTGAATTTACCGAAAACTCTAATTGGTTGAAAAGTCGATGAATGCCCTTAAGTCTAGGACAAGAAGTGCAAAATACAATATCCTTAGTTTCGAGAATCGAATCCTTTTATCCCTCCAAAAATTTAAAACCCCAGATGGTCTCTAATAACCTATAAATAGACACGCAAACGTAATTTGCCAATTATTTAAAAAAGCATCTTTTAACTCTGTGAAGTAGAAATGTTTAAACTGGAATCAAATCTTTTTATAATATGATTGGTTAATCAATAAGCAGTCAACGAAGCAAACGAAATCGGAAATTTAATTCAGCAAATTGTGGGATAAAAAATAGCACTTCTGTTTCTGCAGTAATTGGGCTTAAATCGTCATGCACATTCATGACCTCCCAAATAATTTGTCTATTACCTCTCTCTCTCTCTCTCTCTCTCTCTCTATCTCTCGAAATAAATCTGTCTTCTGCCACCTGTTTCCAACATTATGTAGCAATCGTTTAATATATTAGACAATAATATATAACATCATGATGTTATCAGACATAGATTCAAATGCATATGAACTTTGCATGAAAAGAACAATTTTTAGTCTACACTTGTATCTCTTGCTAAATAAAGTAAGAAAACTCAAACGAGGATAAAGGCTGTTTTACTTATAAAAAAGCAACAAATTAGTTTACAAAATCCGATTATTTCAATTCTTAAGAAATAAAATTTTATTTAAATATTCACAAAATATTTAACAGCTAGCATGATCATTTTTGCATTATGATTTATGAATTCGCACGAATAATAAACACTTACAGCTGAAGGAACATGAATAGATATTGCAAATCAACTTAGAAAGTGAAAATATTTTTTTACTTTCCCGTTCATTTGGTATTAGTTGTAAAAGACAGAAATGCGTCAAAAGGGCTTGAACGTATACAGAATTGACTTGTCAATAAGCTGTGACATAATATCACCAACGAACATAGAGATAGAGCCGTTAAATTTAAAAATTAGGATCTTCATCCAATTATAAAATGGATAATTAATTGATTTCTAAATTACAATAAAATAAGGCTTTTAGTACCTTAGCTTTAAAAATTATTTTTCAGGGCCGTTTTTTCCTCAATTGCACCTATCTTTAATCATACGTTTTTCCCATAATTTAAGATTGGCAATTACTACTGCTTTGTAGCAGTAGATATAAATAATAATTGTTTTAACGTTTGCATGATATTGAGCTTTAAATGACATTTATTTTACGTAGTGCGCTTAATGGAGAAACAAATAGCGTCTATTTGAATAAAACAAGAATTTTCCTTTTTATGTAAATAAATGTTATATTCAACTTTTCCATAATAATACATTTCTCGTTATAACAAACTGATTGTTAGTCAGACAAAGAAACTATTAAGAGGAAGTGAAAGTTTGGCATTGAATTAATACAATTTACAAAAAATGGCATGACTTTATGTCCCCCAATATACCGAATTTCCACGTGTCAGTGATAGTTTGCTTCATTGAGCGTAAAAAAGCACTTAATTTCTTTCAAAAAGATCTGATCTCCCCCCCCCCTAGTTTTTTAAAGTGCTTTGACCACTTTTTCACCCCCAAGATTCCAATTTCTGGACAAGTAGTCATAATTTTGAGGTCTTCAGAAAGGTTCAAAATCTAGTTTAAATCTCCTGATTAAACATATTTTCAAAATATGTGCGAATATTTACTTATACGTGAATGAGACAGGGCTAATGCGGGTTTCATTTGCCCATCCTTTTTTTGAATAATAATTAAAAGGAGATTAAAAATGTGAGAAATTTAGAGGAGTTATCCGCACTTGTGTGAAATCTCAACCCTAGACCCTTTATTGGAGGGGTAATTAAATTCCTATAGCAAAGCCTTGAAACTCATATCTAAATGAGCACAAAAAATTTAATTAATGGATTAATTTCCCCTATAATTGCATTTATTTCCCTCAACAATATGTAATTATTCTCATAAAGGTTTTCAGTATTTAATCGGAAATTACTTTGCATAAACTTAAATACTGGTAATTAAATATATATATATATATATTATAAGCATTAAGATATAATTATATTTATTTGCGTTTTATTGAGAAAAAAGTTTTAAAGTAAAACAAATTTGACTCTCTCTCTCAGTACTGTAAGTTATGATTAAAGAAAAGACAATGACTTACCGATTAGTTAATAATCCACAACAAGAGAAAGAAGGAGGAAAGTGCAAACGGGGATTTGGAGTTAAGTCCTCAGACTTGTTTATATTTGTGGTTGAAAAATCTGTGAAGTGGAAAGAACGTTTACAATACTAGCAGAAGTATAAGTGGTTCCATGCACACCAAACAACCAACCAACCATTTAGCATAATCTTATTAATAGTGGTAATTGCATTAACGCTCATTCCGTTAAGTGCTACAGCAAAAGGCACTTTAATTTAACACTTATCTACGCACCATTACACCTTGCTCTTCACTAAAAATGCGGCTGTTGAAATATTGCAGAGTTGTGGAAGGAAAATACCGTCAACTTGTAAGGGACTCAAACTTTGTTTGCGATCGTTTAGTAAACAAATTATGAAAAGTAAGATATCCGAAACACTTTGTTAGACAACTTTATTGCATACTTAAAATGAGACGCCACACGAATAGAGAATCATTAATATATATATATATATATGGGTTAAAGTTAGGATAACTGGGTGACTAACGATAAAATTCAGATGGAAGTACCTGATTGGTGCTTGTGGTTTGCGTTAAACTGATGATTACGAGTTACTAAAGGAGCAATGATAGGGTTGAATTCCCCTTACCTTCTAATACTGACTGGCAGATGGGTTTATTATATTTAATATAATTGGTATGCATACCAGGAACTTACTTTGTGCAATAATAAAGATAGAATAATTAATTTAAGCTGTTTTTTATTGCAATGTAACTTAATAAGGATGGCAAAAAATTTAAACTCCCAAATGGAAGACTTTGACCTTAGTCTCTAATCAACCTGTGCTGAAAGATCCGCGGTTGATCTGCTTAACATATATTCTCAATTTTTGATTGATCAGTTTGACAAAACTATTTTCTTTCAATTCTGTTTACTTCTAAGTCAAATTAATCCCCTTAAGTACTCAGAGCGGATGTAGCTACTTATCTCTTCGAATGGTTAACTTATTCAAAGTCCCGATCATTGATTATCAAAAGTGTATAAGTTAAGGTGATCAGGCCGACTAATACACAGCTGTAATTCCCCTCAGCTGAATAGGCAATCTGCCTAGCTTAGTAATGTTCTGTTTCATCAGCACCAACAACCACGGCCTATCTAACAGCCTATCTGTGTTATACCTTTATTGATTAAAGCCTTGAACTAAGCCAAACCTGACTTGCCTCTTTAAACTCCAATCGTCAGTTTCTCTTATGCCTGTAACGCTTGAATATCATGTTAAATTGTACCCTGTCCTCTTTACTTTTGGCATTTTGCAATGATATTTATGAATTGGTTCCTTCAATATTTCATAAATTGGGTGAGCAAATAGACTTACCTCCCCGTGGTGCACCCTGGAGAACGTATACTCATACGGCAAAAAAGTCTATTAACCGACAGTTGACTTTCCACTTCAAACTGCCATGACACCACTGTATGTCATATTCGACCACTTTCACAGTACTCACCCCCCACTCTATGCCATATTCGACTATTTCCACAGTACTCACCTTACTGTATGTCATATTCGACTACTTCCACAGTACTCACCTCATTGTATGTCATATTCGACTACTTTCACAGTACTCACCTCAACCGTATGTCATATTCGACCCCTTCCACAGTACTCATCTTACCTCGACTATTTGTCATATTTGACCCCTTTCACAGTACTCATCTTACCTTGTCATATTCGACCACTTTCACAGTACTCACCTCACCTTTTTACTACCTTTGTATCTGTGTCTCATACATCTGTGAATCACTCTTCTGTTCTCCTCTCAACTTTTCCCACTTTGATGTTTTCCTCCTCTGTGAAGCCCGAAGTCATCCAAAGGGCTAATGGTAACTATCATAAAACCTCTCATTTGATATAAATAAATTTGTAATAAATGCAATAACTTAAAACCAATCTTATTTTTGCACATCTTATCCCTACTAGCTGGCTTAATTTAAGACATTTATTGTTGATTACTTTAAGGACCTTATTAGCCTCTGTAAATGTTCAAAAAGCCCTAAACCCATTATTTCTACGTAATTGTGCTAATGGTATGTTTCATTCCACAATTTTGCTGGGCAACGACCATGCAGTTCAGCACCTTTTAAGTGATATGAAAATTTTTTTAATTATGGACAATAAATTTGTTTATTTATTTGTTATTTGTTTAAAAATGGTCTATGCTTTCCTATAGTTTGAATTCCGCATATTTTATTGCAACATTAGGCTTTCCTTAAACAAAAAAGAAATAAACGACCATTTATTGAATTATATACTTTTGATTGTACTGAAAACTTGTTAGTAACAAAAACCTCAAAGTCTATATTTTGCTAAGTAGTAAGCTCGATGCAAGTTTGAATTAATGTTTGTGGAAAGCCGAAATCCTCATTGGCTTTTAACTGAACTATTATTACTTATTGTGGAAGGTACTGAAAAATTCATTTAGTGTTGACGCAAACTTTCATTCATGGCTTATTACCTTGTAGAAAATTGACTGAAATGATTATTAATGATATAAAATAATTATACTGTTAGTCATTATTCAAGGACTAAGTCAAAGTAATTCTGAAATCGTAGAATAAGTAGAATAGCTCTAGACTAATAGATTCGACATCAGGAAAAGTTAATCGAAATAAAAAGAACGAGAAAGCCATTGGTATGACCCATTGGAGGATCTAGCAAAATGTATTCCTTCCTCTCAAATTGCCAAAATCACAGTTCAGAGATTGGCAACTCAATGTACCTGCTTGTAAGAAACACTGTCTTGAAGAGGTAATTCCTTCACGAGCCCAATTACAGTCAGCCAAATTAGGTGGATTATATTTTCAGGTACTCTAGATCACCTGTCATGTATTAAACTATCAAACCCAGTTCTGTCATTTTTGTTTCAGATCTATTCTCGGAGGATATTTGGAATTGTGCATATTTTAGAAAGCAACAAATAATGACTACATATATTCCCCAGTCTGAATTATATATATAAATATATGTCTATATATGTCCCTTAAATCTACCTCGAAGCCTACCCAAATAACGACCTTATGGCCAAGTAAGAGCTTCTGGAATAGTGAAATATTGCCATAGTTTGTATGAACAATTGGATAGTTCCTATTGAATATTAACTATTTTTAACCAACTCACGATGAAGAATAGCAAAACAAATTTAACTCTTAACTGTTGATTTAATGACTTTGTATTCTGAAACTTTATTACAAGGGCTAATAAATTTATTACCTTATCAATTAAATCACCTCATTGTAGATGAAAGACAAATGAGATCAACATTACAGGTTGGCCACTTTGTCGCCTACATTGATTTCAACTCCAAGCAAGCATGCGCGTATAATCTGGTCAGTCATATAACTATTCATTCAAAATCTTGCATCTGACTAACAATTCATTTTTTTATTATATATCACTTCAGTTCCTTTAACTTCTTAGGAATTGTGAACGTACCCCACCC
>UZAE01001782.1:0-11532 GCA_900617975.1 Rodentolepis nana
GACATTTCCAAACATTTAATCTGATTATTTCACATTTGTCTTGTGTCGAGCCCATACTCTTGATTAGGTCGTAGTGTGAGGTGAGGCCATCTTTTACTCCAGTTAGAATTCCACTTGCAACTTGCCGGTATTTAGGTAGATTGTACAGGATGTAACCTGGGAATTGGTAATACTTCAGTTTGCCATCCGAAATGTTTGCTTCCATAATTGTGAAAATGTCTACATCATAGATTTGCAGGGTTTTCTGTATTGGATCTTTTTGTCCGGAGACATTCCTCCATCATTCCACTGGAGGATCTGAAGACTTAGTGATTCGCCCTGACGAGCGCGATTTTTCTTATAGCCTTTTTTAAAGCTAATCATAATTAATCGAAGTCAAAAACGAATGCCGAGTGATAGACTTTTTTGCCGTAAGAAAATACGTTGTCCAGGGTGCACCACGAGGAGGTAAGTCTATCGCGCACCCCCGAAAATGAATATAATTAATTTGAATTTCAAATATATCACTACCACCCTTCCCCTCCCCCTCCCCAACCCTCGAACCCTTTATTGAGTTAAAGGGGGTCCCCAAAAAGTCGTCAAGCGCTTAAATGTTCCAAGCATATAACTTAGTCAGAGAAATAATTTTTTTTCAAATGTGTTCATCCAGCGGTAAGACAACTTACTGCGGAAGTGCATGCTATCTGAGTGTTAGACCACATGAGAGGCTTTCTTTGAGACCAGTCGATTTGAAAATGATTGACCTCTTTTGCCTTCATAAATGACTATCTTGTCTATCAAATTTTCTATGTAGTTGGTGTAATGTAACATAGCATAATAGTCAATGCCATTCAGTATTGAATCGGATCCGTGATCTCTGGCAACATTTTAGTGAACTTTATTGTCCTTTTAAATTTTCTTTATAGACCCCACCCCCCTGGCATGTTTTCGACCGTGAAGTCTATTAGCTAAATTTGACCAATGTGGTAGTCTATTCCACTCACTGGGAATGTACCATTGGGCGAAGTTTATACACTTTGCCATGGTGATAGTGTTTCTAATGCAAAGAAGTTTCTCAATTTATCAAGATATATGTCAGAGACAGTAATTTGACACTTCAAGACAAAACGTACAACAACTAAATGTCTGTAGGTGTAGGCGAATATTTCCTTCATAAGTTACAAGATGAATAATATGCGTGTATTGAAAACTTCTTAAAACTGACCACTTAATTTCTGCTTTAAAAACTATGGAAACCAATTTTTAAATAATTCCTTGTTGTGTTTGAGTGTAATAAACTTCACTTAGGACATCGAGTTATTAATCAATAAAGTATAATAAAATCGCAGATTCATTTTTGAATCACCTCGAAATAATTTATATTTTTAACTTCAGATAAAATTATAAGATATGACTTCCCCGAGTTTGTTGCTGCATATTTACAAATAAATAAATTAAAGTAATTCTTAGCTTTTTCTCGTCAGGTATTCGAAAATAAAAATCAAAAAGTTGGCACATACAGATTTGTATTTTTAGATGCTAAATACTTAAAAACTGTAATATTAGCTAGGAAAATATCAACCTATGCTATCCAAAAATATTTCACTGGAAATTTGCATGCTACTCGTCCGAATTTCAGGCACTATTCCCAAAAGAGAATTAAGATTCGATAATTATATGACAATTGTGAAAATTTCCAAAGCCAATACCAATTATTAATGAATGAAGAAATCCATCTCGTTATGAACGAGAATATACTATAACCAACTTCTAACAAGGTATCTTCCAATTATTGCATAATAATGAATAAAATTATTGATGACGAAAATTCAGAAAATAGAGCATAGCATTAGGGGATAACGGCACAATTTAGTTGTTCATCTTCCATCGCCATTATTTTTTAAGTTGGTAATAAGTTTTGAAAGAATCTGATGGCTAATTTGAAATCTTCTTATGATCGCAACTAGTTCATATAAACTTAAATTTCCATACGAGGTTGTGGATATATTGAGACTCCTACTCCTATCAAAAATTTAAAGTCGGAAATTTTCCTGATACAAATAGAATTTACTACCACTGGTACTTGATGGGTACAAAAATTCATGAAAATACATAGATATCTATTCTTCAGAAGACAAAAATATTTCCGCGCATCTTTCAACATGCAACAGAAATCTATTTAGGCAATTTCCGCAAGATCTAAATATCCCACCCTCTCCTATCCTCAACAGTCAGTTCCTGTAGCCTTAGGTCTTGTGTTCAGATCCTAAGGTTTTCAAAAGGAAATTGTCTTCTGCAAACGAACTAGTTGGTATTGCAGCCAGACAGTGGCCAATGCAATCCAGGGCCTTACTTCTTATCAACAAACTTCTGTACTTATGAATAGTTTAGTTATATTTATTCTGACTAACACAAGATTCCATATCACTACATTATGTTACATTAATCGATTGAAAAATTATTAAAACGAATAAAGCGATAATGTATCAATTTAGTTCAAGTTATTAAAAGCCATTAATGAATTACCTTTTAGTGGTGAAAAGAGTGGAGACATGGTATGAAGACGACGCTCCAAATAAACATATCAATGACGATCCATAAATACAAGCAATGAAAACTTCGAAAGAACCTCTTGCCAATCCAATAAGTTTTAAAGCGAGTACGATGCTAATCGGTATCCATGGTAGATGGGTAGCACAATTAGCAACCTTCTCTGAAGTTGTGGGATTATAAGGGGAACTTTCTCTGCCATAAGACCTATTCCACCTAAGAAATTTTTTGAATTTACATTGATTTTCAAGTTACTTCATAAAACTTTTATTGATTTAACAAAAGACTGTTTGATTAAATTCATATAAAGAGCATTAATTTGTTTTTCATAAATACGTACATTTTCTGTTAGGTTTATTCTGGGAACGCAAACCCAACGACGAAAACCCTTTGCAGATAGCATATGAAAGTTCTCCTTAACCATCAATGACCTTAGAAGCAACACGCTGGTAAAGTTAAACATCTTAAATTATGTCAAAACTCGCAAAACGATACAAATAGTTCTTGAAAATTTAATTAATTTATAGCGCTATTATATTATAATCAAATTATATCGTAACATTTGAAATTACGGAATTATAAAAATTTAAATCACTTGTAAATTTAAAAAGTGTACCAACAAATGAGTTAATTGAAATTTTATTTTTCCCAATTTTTGCACTTACGCCAACGATTCATAAAATGTTTCTTAAATAATGTCAGTGTGTTAGGTAAAACTTAAAACATTGAATCCTAAGTTACAAAGTGCGCTAAAGTTTAATTACTTCCATATCTTTAACCAATTTTGGAATTGCTTACCCAAATACTATGTTTGATGCGAAAGGCGTTTAACCCCGTAATCTAATGGCCTATCAATTTTCCATTGAGAATATCTAGATAAAGTTCAAAGAAAAATGTCATTTAAGTGCTTCCTCCAAATTTAATACATGTAAGAACGTTGGGTTTTATGGTAATTCATAACTGAGCATTGGTGGAAATAACTTGCATAAGTTAACATGCTTAAAACGCGTAAAAATCTCATGATTTAGAATAAAATAAAAGATTAATTTCTTCACCTGTATTTCAATTTTTAACCTCAAGATTAAAAACTTTAGCTTCGATGTTTATCTGATTTCATCAATAATAAATGTGGTATTTCGAAAATTGTAAATTAATTCTAAAAAATTTGTGAATTTTCTTATTTTTTCGTCGAAAATTGTATCAAAAATGCGTATATTAAGCGTGCAGTCTGAACATGTTTCGAAAAAGTTCTTAGTCTGAATTATGACCTACAAAAATACTCAAGGTCTTAGCGGAAAAAAGAAAGGTGTATGCTTCTAGCTAAATTAATCGAGCTAGTTTAATGTGGGTTTATTTTCTCTTATAATGAGTCTATTTCTCTCTTACTAAATTTATTCACGTTTTTAATGTTCTAGCTGAAATATAGTTTTACTAATCTCTTTACCCGTGCCAACTTTATTATGTCTATTTTATTGATGTATTTTTAGCTTTCAACGATTCATTATATTAACTTTTAAGAATTTTTTGTGTTTTTTGGCATACTTAGATGTCATCGTCGAAAAATCATCATCTGACTTTGCGATCATCTTATCCACCCAACGAAAATAGTCTTTCACACAATCTATCAAATCTTCCCTCCTCACAATTATTCCCTTCTTACAGTCCTGTTTTAAACCTCCCCCTTGCTACTCCAGAAGATTCCGACATCGATACTGGATCTATCGCTTCTACTAGAGTGAGTTTCCTTTATTCGCATTTCTATTCCCCATTTATTGTTTTTTTATAAAATTCTTCAAAATGTGGTATTTTTCTTTTTGCACAATCTGTTGGGTTATTTACCGCTTTCAATGATTTTTTCCGGCAGCATTTTATAATATCTATGCTTATTTTTCATAAGAGCTATGTATTTGAATATTTTGCTCATAATAAATCTGCTTATTTGCAAGTATGTTCTTCTAAATTATTGTTCTTTGTAGATTAAATAAACACTTAAGGTATATGAAATTCAAAATCTGAAAATAATTAATAGATATATTTTATTGGACGTTTTGGCGCTTTCGTAAATTAGTCTTCCAAATTGTGCTTGATTTCATAAAATGGGCATTATATAAATATACACTTGTTAATCCCGTTGATGGACTTTTAGACACTTAAGAATGGCCTTTATATTACCAATCATTAAAGGTATAATTCGTTATCTGGTGAATTTATGACCACTACTTTTAAAAATGCGCCTATAGCTTAATTCATTTGTTATTTGTAGAGACTGATAATTACTCGTAACTAGACTAGATTGGTCAGCTCCCCGACTCTTTTCTTTTTTTTCACTAAAATGCTCATCGCTATGTATTCGTGTATTTCGATCCCGTTTAGGCAGAATCGACGAAAACTGGAATTATAACGACGTTGCCTCTTCTGACTTGTTATCTTTCCCTGAATGATATTTTATCGGTTAATGAAGTCAATAAACTGTAATATTTAATATTTTGCTGGTCCCGTTAATACGTTACTAGCTATTCCATTCTTATAACCTCTGGCATTCAACACAAATCAAAATGAGGAAGGAATAAATCGCCGATTTAAAGATCCGTTGTGCACAAAGTGGAGACCCGGAATAATGTGTGAGAGAGATTATAGTTCTAAAAATGCCCTAACATAATTCAGTCTGGGGGAATGATTTGGAACTTTCGGTTTAAATGCTTGGGCCTTAGATAAATAGCTTAGGAATGTTTACGACGTGTGTTCAGAGCTTGAGAGTCTAATGTGAATCTTTAGCAGGTTATTCCACTAATTTAGTTATCTTCATTCTTGGTAACACGCTCTCGGTTTCAACGAGCCCGTTTGGGGTCTATATAGGAAAATTGATTGTTTGGAAATATCTGTCCAACTCGAATTGAAGGATTCGTTTTACATCTGATTATATAATTATGTTACTATTGATAAAGTATTTATCTCACGAATATTTTGCTTTTAACATTTTTGCTTTAGAGACGATGTAGGTCCCTTTAATTATATCCACAAAATACAATTATTCTTAATTGGTTACTAATATAGGTGTGTGTTCGTCCAATACCTGAATCATGTTGTTAATTCACTAGCTTGTTATGTGATTTCCCATAAAATTGGAGCATTTTACAACAACTTCATGAACAATTAAACAGATTATGAAGTTATTCACCCTTTCTTATGGTCAATTCATTATTCAGCCAATTGCGAGGTTGATCAGACGTCGGAAAAGAATAAGTTCAGTTCGGCTAAAAACTAAAAAATAAACCACTAAAAACCCCTTGAATATTTTCGATCATCAATTGTATGATGGATATGAAATTGTGAATGAAGTCAAAAGTTTCTGTATGGCCTGAAGGGTAACGTATCGATGAGTATGTGAACTAATGATCCACTGTTCCCAATCTGGAATCAAATTTACAACAGTCCGTTAATTTTACATAAACCTAATTAATTCCGCTGAATAACAGCAATATAGTCATCAGTTTTATTTTCTGACACATTTTGGAAGGTATTACAATGTTCCCGCCTTATGGAAACTGTTACAATTCGCATCCTTTGTACTTTGACTATTGTTTTTTCTATCAAAATGTATAAACTTTTAAATGCGCTGTCAACATGGTAGCACATGAATATATGAATGCGAACGTTGCTTCATAAATAAAAATGAGTTAAGAAATCGCATCAACCAGAAATTTGTTTTCTAATGAAAAAATGAAAAGGACATTTGTTGAAGAGCATTTAATCGGGAGTCTTTCTAATTTGGTGTTGACCAAACTCAATGAGAAGAGTAGTAAATTACGGCCGTAATAGTTATTTATTTATACCAAATGGCAACAACAGCAAATCGAGCATTTTACAAACAGACGTTTGAGTTCAGTTTGTGTCCAGTCCCCGTAATTGAAAAAAATATAAGTTTTTACAAACAAATTTTGCTGTTAGTGGCAAAAAAGTTAAATCCCCAAGCAAAGGTTGAATGCTGCTTTACTTGATCATGGCTTGAACGCCTTCATGTCTACTAAAGCCATAACTGAAATGTCTAGTCAGGCGTATATAATCCGCAATGATCACTTTTTGGCTTAAGAGGTTTAAATCGGGCGATAATTGGTTAAATGTTGCACAGAGAATTAGGATGCTCTTCAAATTCTGGCGATGATATATTAAGATCCCTTCTTGAATCAGATCATCGATTACCCATGGACGATTTCTCACATCCATGGTTAACTGTACAACTGTACTTGAATTGCATCAGTATTTTGAATAAGGTTTGTTGTTTGGGTACTGCTGCATCAACTCCCAATTTCTCACTAAATTATTATCGGACTCCAGAAGGGGGTCCCTCACGATGGCTGTCATCAAATCAAGCACCCATTCTGTCCTCCTAGTCGAATCATTGTTAACCTTTTTAGAAACTTCGTCCATGCATTTGATAGGATGTATATGGAATAATCTAATTGGAGTAACTAAACTCGGGTAAAACAGTTGTAGCGTAAGTTATCTTTCAATGAGTTAGTAAACTGAGGTGGAAATTAGAAGCTTGACGTCAAAGTTTACTTAGCAACACGATAGTGCCTCCCTTGGAGGTCCCCACAAAATATGAAAGATCAACAGCATATTCCTCAGATTTCGCTCACACCACACTATCATCTTCTCAGGTGCATGGAGCATATTCGAAGAGAAAAGAAACTTTGAATTGGGACTGCAGTCGAAGGCCACTCGAAGCCAGCCAATTTTTCGACTGGGGGGGGGGACGGGATGAGGATTGAAAACAGTAAATACAATTTAAAGATCTACAAATGATGACTGAAATAATAATAAAGTATATATAATATCAAATACATCACTTGAAAATAAATAAAATTTCAATATCACCTTCAAAATTTGCGATTTCTATCTATCTGTCCTTGCCTGTGGGCTTAACAGGGACGTTGGAGCTTAATGAAAGTGCTATCGATCTGGAAGGATTTCTTGGAATATATTTGGCATTCATCATCGACATTTCTGTGTTTCGATTTGTGACGCTCAGTTTTTGACTCCATACACTTTTGTCATGTACTTAGTCAGATCGATGCGTCACTCGTTGATTAGAAATTTAGCCAAAGCAAGTTTTACTGTTTCACTGGATTATCATTTAAACTAATGGTCGAATAAAGAATGCTATTTAAATTGGGGGGGGGGGGGACAAGATAAGAGAATTCAGTTTTATAATCAAAACTTTTACATAACTAAAGTTACAACTACTATCTCTGATTTAACAGGTTAGGATTGGAGCTTAGGTTTCAAGAAAAATTTAGTAGATAGGGCTTTTCCGACTTCTATTCAGTCCAAGCTTGCCCAACCACAAAGAAGCACCATAGATCCTCCTCCTCCTTTTGGACCATCTCTTTTGTTTTCTCCTCTCCTCACATTTCTAATTCAATAGAAATTATCTGCCTGATTCTACTGTCTTAACAACTTGTTATAACCCACTTAGTCTCCCAAAAGGGTAGTGAATGAACAGCAAAAATACACATTCAAATGTATTCCGGGTAATTAAGGAAATTTGAATAAATAAGCAGATTTTATAAATAAATAACAATAAGTTGTTTACTTATTTCTTCTCGGACAAGAATTTTTCATTTTATCTAAAATAAGTCCTATTTCAAAAAAAAGAAATATATTTTAATAACCCATGGAATTCAATTATATCGTCCTAATAAGAGGCTGGAAGACATGATTCAACGCGGGCAAGTTTGTGGTGTGTTTTGATTCTCTTTCTGTGCACATGGCCTTCTTTTCGGTCAGATGTCATATCTTATTGTCCGGATAAAGATTTAGACCATTTTCTTGACCAAATACGCCATCATTTAATGGCAAATTCAGTTCTACTGGTCGAAGTTATTATTACTATTTTCATCCTAAAAATTAATTCAAGACCCATTGGTTCTCCTCACAATTCTAGCAGCACCTTGAAAATTCAGCTTAACGTTTTTTTTAGTATCTTGGTAATGGAGCATAACAAGTACCCTGAAAACAATGTACCTTCGGTTATATTCTTTAATTACCTTATAAAACGTGGAAGCTCGCATGTTCAAGGCTAATAGCCCGAAATATCGTTAATAAGATGACCCTAAATGCGGGAAGGCCCACTCCTAAAATACTGATCATATTTATGCTCAGAGATCCCATGAATGGCACCTCTGAGATCCTAATAAATCACTGAAATATTCGGAAAGAGTACATCTTATTAGAAATCCTGAGATTCCATTTGAGCGGAGACGGCGCGAAAGTCATAAGAGGAAGCCTGAAGAATTCGAATGGAATCTCTCGGCACTAAGACCAAATTAATGGCACTAGGAAGCGATCTTCACCAGCACATATCCAGTGGTGAAAATAACTATAATAGTTAATATTAATTAACAAGAGAGATGGAGGAACTAGAGATGTTCCTCCATGGGATTTATTGTAGCCAAGTCAATTATCCTTAATGTCTCCTCCAACTAGTTTCGGAATCCGTTTGGAGTAAAGAATCTAAGTCCTCGGTTTGAAATGCTTGACGATGTGGAAAATTACAACGGATGGCAGACTCTTGTACAAATGACGGCCCACTGTCCTGCATAGTTTCTTAATTATAAATTTTCTAGACCAAATTTAAGTTTTTTAAATGTGAATTTGGAATTCTATACTCTTACGAAGTGGGATAGTTCAACTTTACCACCCCCCCCCAGCAATGCATTACTTTCCCTCGGATTGAGTAGCATACAAGAAATAGCAGTGAGATCTCTTATCTTCCACCTGGGAACTATTACATTAACCGATCAGCCACACACACATACACACACTTATTATGTTTCATCCTAAGTGTTCTTTTCGTTTGCTTTTTATAGGATAACACTTCTTCTAATTTCTCAACTAACACAGTCCTCCACATAACTCCGCCCTATTCCAATCGTAGTGCCACTCTTCCCCCATCCACCAGCACCCAACGGCAGCATCAGGGAGGTCTTAATGGTCACAACGGTATTGGCTTCAACCAAACCGACAGTACAATTACCCTCAATGCGGGTACTTCTCTCTCTTTCACCGCTGCCTCCTCCTCCACAGCATTTGTGTCAACGGCAACTACTGGACAGTTGCGATCGAAGGGCTCCAGTTTGAAACGAAGGAGCACTTTGCCTAGACCTCTAGGGGGTCTCGTTGGGAACCCCAGTGCGTCACGGATTCATCGGATCACTTTGCTCGATGGAGAAGCTTTGGAAATACCTTTGGAGGTTAGTTTTGTTTGGCACATCCTAGTACTTGAAAAACTTGGCCTATCGATGCTATAGCTTATGCGTTAATTTGGAGTTTCAGTGTATACTTATTGAGTTCCACATAGTAAGTTTTATCTTTTGCGTTTACTTGAAAATTTCTTCCCCAATTCGCTTAAATACATTTGAGCATTAATGTGTTTTTTCGTTGTGTTTTATGCCACATTTAATTCAGTTCAACCTCGGTCGTATATTTTGTAATGGGGAAATTTTGTTGCCTTGGCAACTGTTTTTTTTTCTAATTTCCACGAACAGTGCTGGCTTAGTTATTCAAGCAAGGTTACTGAAACTATCAACTTAATAGTGTCAGTAATATTAAGTCAATGGAAGTAGACACTACAATGCTATAACTTCCACCAAACAAAAAAATGTAACTTTTTTCTCATTGAAAATCGACCTTCAGTAAAATTTCATTCCGAATAAGTTTAGGAAAAGAGACTTGGGGTTTCAAATGTTTTGCTCCTTCATTTTGGGGTTAGGAATTTGACCCTTTTACACGATGGGTGGTACGTGTTCCAAACTTCAAATAGTTCAAAGCGTCACCCAAATTACTTTAATGGAGGACCGGCTGATCTTTTAGCGCTTCATTTCACCTTTTCTTTCTTAACTTAAGTTCATTAGTTGATTAATTTTTTATAATACTACAGAAGATTTGCTTTTAACCTTGTTTAATGTCAACTTCTTGACTTCCTTAAGATACAGAGTGCAATTCTAGGCGTTAAAATGGCATGAAATTTCATGTTGCTGTTCGTGTTGCTTCAAGATTTTTTTCTCAACTCTTGCGGTTTTCTTGCACATTATCCTCTCTGTTGATTCACGCAACAAATTCACGTCTTTAGCCCACTTAAACTATGTTAAAGTTGGCGGCGAGATGGCCTCCATTTTGCAGGGGCAATTTTTGATCATATTTTGGATATAAGTGTGCGTTTTCAAGGCCAACTAAACGAAGAATGCACTATAGGCAAATTTTCGATTAAAAATATTTACTTTTATTTACTGTTTTGGCAATTCTGCGTCATCAATTGACGTGATTTAATGGTTACAACAAACCGTCCAATGTTAGCGGCCTTCTTCTGTTCGGTTAATGTAGTCTGGCACTCTTTTTATATTCTTTCATGTCCCCATAACTGTGCTGTGACGTGCCGCAGAAGGATGTCAGAGGCGGGATTCGAATATCGCCATTATTTATTTATATCAAATGGCAGGCATTTTCGATACTTATCATTGGCCCCTTAGTTGACGTCGAGCTTCACAGAGGGGAGGGAACATCAAAGTGAAAAAAAGTCGAGAGGGGGGGGGGTGGAACAGAAGAGTGCTTCAAAGATGTAAAAGAAACAGACACAAAGGTAGAAAAAAGGTGAGGTGAGTGCTGTGGAAGTAGTCGCATATGGCACACAGTGGGGTGATGGTAGTTTGAAGTCAGAAGTCAGCAGCCGGTTAATTGACTTTTTTACCGTATGAGTATACGTTGCCCAGGGTGCACCACGTGGAGGCAAGTCTATCGCACACCCAATATTGCCATTATTTTAATGCGTGCTGGAAGACAATTCCCTTTGGGCATTGCTTAGAACTTGATCTGTTCGATAAAAAGTGCACTAATTGCTGGTTTTCAGAGGAATGTTTGTGTTTATCTGTACTTTTACAGTCGCATGCTATGTTGTCCCGTTTAAATTCCTTTCAAGGATAGACCTAATTTTTCACAAGTTTA
>UZAE01001783.1:0-11521 GCA_900617975.1 Rodentolepis nana
TCTGAAATATTCTTTCTTTTCCCTCTTCCTCTATATATAATACTGATTGGTAAATATCTTTGAATGATTGTTTCACTCAATCAATAATCGATAATATGGGGTGTGGGATAGACTTACCTCCTCGTGGTGCACCCTGGGCAACGTATAATCATACGGCAAAAAAGTCTATTAACCGGCAGTTGACTTCTCACTTCAAACAACCATCACCCCCCACTGTATGTCATATTCGACCTCTTCCACAGTACTCAATCACCTTTTTCTATACCTTTGTCTGGCTCTTTTACATCTGTGAATCACTCTTCTATTCTCTATCCCGAATTCTTCTCACCTTGATGTTCCTCCTCCCCTCTGTGAAGGACGAAGTCAACTAAAGGGCTAATGATAACTATCAAAACGCCTGCCATTTGATATAAATAAATAAATAATCGATAATATCGAAAAAGTGGCTTCAATATTTGACATTGTTCTTTTATTTTGTTTACTATAACAAAAACGTATGCTAGAACTTGTAAAAATTAATTTTTATAAATAGATCGTTTAGGATAGGTTAGAATTTTGAAATGCATTTAAATAATATTTCAAATTCGTGATTATTCTTACAGTATTCTAAACAATCAAGCTGTTTCTAAAGGTTTGAAAAGCATTTTTTTAAATGTCGTCCTGCCATTGAAAATTGGAAAGAATTTTTCATTTTACTTTGATAAGTAGCTAAAACTTTTTTTCAAAATTTTTATGGGCTAGGCACGTATCATTCATAGCAACGCCATCAAGCAATGAATCTCTAGAGTAGCCATTTGCCAGAGTTGCCGGATCTGCAAAGAAAACTTGAAATTGCGATTTTTACTATGAGCAAAAGATCACCTTTCCTATAAGTAAAGTGGATGTATAGAAACTTACAAAGTGTTCAACGAATATAAGCACAAAAGCACAGTTAGCAAAGAGAAGAATTTCAACCAAATTAGGTTAATTATATGGGCTTGGATCGATGACAAATGAATGATTGCCTGGTTTGTCAATAATTCCAGCAACAGCTTCTCCATAGGTGGTCTTACAAATTTAAGTGCATGCATGAATATCCAATAACCGATAATTTAAATCGTAGATCATAAAGTAATCGAGTTTCATTCTAGGGCAACGAGAATATTCTAGTCAGTGCCTTAACAAATAGAGCTTCTTGTAAGAGTGGATTCTAAATCAATGTATTTCTGTCTAACTCTCAATATACCTATTACTATGAGGTAACATCTTTAATAAACATTAATTTTGGGAAAACACCTAAGGTATCTTTCGGGAATAAAAGATGTGGCGTTGGTTCTATTTCACTCATGGATTATTGATTTAAATAAAGTGATTCGGTGGCTCGGCAATTAGCATGCTCGAATTTGAGGTCAGGGGGATCGTTGCTGAACTGTGCGTACCCAGTTAGCCAAATGCCTTGACTACAAGGTTAAGCCTGGCTAGTAAATGAGTGATAGAGTTCGCATTTCACCTAGAGACGCCTCCCAAGCACTTTCCTTAATGGGCTTGATTATTACCAGGAAGGCAGTAGAACTATTCGGCCAGTGTTCAAAATAGTGAAGGAATCAACATGAAGGTATTAGCGGAATGTTGACAGATTAATACTTATTTTTTTCCATATTCAATTCCATAAAAGATCTCATGACAAAATTGTGAAAATCCAAAATGCGGTCAAAGCATCACGTTAAATAGTGCTATATAATTAAATAGTCAAAACTTTCTGAGTTAAAAGTGCAATGCACGGTTTGGATTAAATTTGTATAACTAGTTAATAATTAGCACCGAACATATTGACCTATGCCAATTTAATTCAGCTACTTTCAATTAATTCCCCAATTTTTGTAATCGGCCCAAAAAAAGATGGATTTATTTTTCCCTGTGAACCAATTGCTCTAGCAACGTCAAAGCAACTTTGGCATTACGTCTTTGAATCATAATTAGAAATATTCATTCTAGACGTCTCTCAACTTTTATCTTCATCATCATCATCATCATCATCATCAAATTAAGGTCCTTTGCATTTACTTCTTTACCTCACCTAACTTTAGGAAGATTATGATACCAGATCGCAGTATCATGCAAATAAAATGTCCAATTTACATTCATCTAGAAAGTTAAGCTGCCTTCATGAAACCGTGTGAATTTGATGTTGGAATTTAAAAAGAAAACTCGATGTCCCCTAAATTAGGTTCTCTTTTGAGTTTTCCAATTAATTAGAATTTTGATTCATTATAATGCAGATGTTTATTCAAATTATAGGTGTGAATTTACTAAATAATCAAATTAGAATAGTGTTTCGCTCTTTAAAATTAATGCAATTATTTGGCGGAAGTTTATTGTCGCTTCCTTTTTAGCCAATGAACCAAAAACCGGACAGCGTTTTATGAGTTACCAGTATACCCTCTCCCGTCTTTTTTCTTTCCCTTCAGAGGACTCATTTCCGTGCCCTTGACTTCTGAACACCGGCAGTGACATGCTTAGCCCACTTTGACATTCGATTTCTTACTAGATCGTGAGGACAGAATTTAAGTGAAGGAGACACAGCACCAATTATTTATTAATATATTAGTTGCCGCCTTTTGTAATAATAAAACTGTTTACGTGAAGATCGTATCGAGAATAAGAAATGGACAATAGGGATTTTAATTTTTGTGAAAATTAATGACTTTATTGAACACTTTGAAAATGTTTTCCTGGTTTGATTTGCTATATTTTAGACTTGAATTTTGTATTCAAAGAAATATTTTCTTCCTATCTCATTAACTCCACTTATAGGTAACTAACAGGGTACATTAACCAGCTATTTTAATGAACAGCAGCACTCAATCTGCTTATTTCTTTGTTTAATTAGTCATCTTTACTAAGGCCCATTTAAGCCCCATATTGGGGTGGGAGATAGACTTACCTACACGTAGTGCACCATGGACAACGTATACTCATACGGCAAAAATAGTCTATAAACCGGCAGTTGACTTCTGAGTTCAAGCTATCATGACCCCACTGTATGGCATATTCGACCACTTTCACAGTTCTCACCTCACCTTTCATCTACCTTTGTGTCTGTCTCTTTTACATCTTTAAAACACTCTTCTATTCCACCCCCCTATCGACTTTTTTCGATTTGATGTGCCTTTCCCTCTGTGAAGTCTGAAGTCAATTAAAGGGCTAATGATAACTATCATTAATCCAGCCATTTGATATAAATAAAGCCCCATATTCTTGAATTCCAAATATGAATTGTTTGATCAGTTATTCTTTACAAGCTGAAACTTCAAGGCCTTCATCGCTTAAATAATGCTCGCACCATAAACTTATGAAGAATACTTTAGACACCTATTTTTCCTTTTAGGTGTAGATGCTTGTCACTATTTATTTAAAGTTACATAATAAAAAAGGTTATTTCTTTTTGAAAGTGTATTACGCAGAAGGAATTGGAACCAATGAAGACGATGTTTCGGTTGAGTTTCTCACTTTCTTTTAGTAGAAATTTCATTGAAAGAGGAGAAAATAGCGAAAAAATGTCGATTTCTAATCGTTAAGCATACGCATGAACGTCTACTCTGAGTTATAAATCCTTTCATTACATAGTGGCTGTCATTTCCCAGAATATCATTAATTCGATTAACGAGTGTTATATACACTCAAATGAATCAAACCTCCTTTCTACTCAAGCAGACTTGCTTAGAATCAAAACTGGAACTTTAGTTTATTCCTCATTTTGGTATAAATAAGATCTTTGAGCTGAGGTCTGTTAGACGACTAATATTTTGGTGTTTTGATGATTACATTCGGGGAACGAAAATCGGCGTTGACTCGAATGTATTTAAGTAATTTCATTCAAGATGTAGTGCGTAAGGCACTCTCTACAGCTCAAAATCTTGGAAATAGACTTGTGTCAAACTGAATTGGAAGATAAGATTAAAACTCTTTTGGTTAACTACGATTTCCTCAGCGCCTAATATGTATCGATCCCCATTGGCTCAATTTTTTCTCCCCAACTTAGCAAACTCATTTTCCTGCCTTTGATTCCTGATTAAGGACGGTAATATGATCAAAACTCTTCGATAAGTGGTGAATGTGCTGAAAGTAAAAGCATACTCTTTGCCATCGATCGTGAGTCACCCATCTTAAGAGAGAAGACACGAGAAGAACGAATACAACCACGTCTATCTGTCATACTCCATTCCTCTAAGGAGCAAAACACTCTAGGTGAATGCTTGCTCACGTTTTTAATGAAATTATCCAATTAAGTAGATTCTCTCAGATATTAATTCCTGTTAGTAGTAGCCTGTTTTGATTTAACATTAAAATAACATCATTAGGCAGTGGGATATTAAGTTATTCTAAAATTCGCATACAATTCAGACTAATATCACATAACTGATTAACTTCCACATAAATGAAATCGGAAACATCACTTATTCCATGAAAATTTGTGCTATTTGTGTTGAATTCCTCACCCTTCATGCCTTTGATAGTTTAGGGGTAGAGGCATCTCAATCGACAAAAACTTGCTTTCGAGGGTCAAAATCTCCCCACACCACATTCGCTCCTCAAGTTATCTGTTTCATTGAAATTTTTATACACCTTCTTTTAATTAGTATCTTACACGTGGGTGGATTGAGTAGAACTTAAACCAGTTAAATCAAATTGATGGTTTCTGGGAAATGATGGATTCAAATTGATTTTTGAATTAAATCGATTGAAATTGATAATTTTACTCGTTTAAAAGATCGAAGTAAATAAAGTTGTGGTTAGAAAAGCACTTAGGATTCACGATTTGTTACAGACTTCATGGTTAAAAGCAATTTTAATGAATGTCCGACAAACTGAAAGATGGTTGGTGAGTAGATAGTGTCAAGCTTTCCTTGGAGTTAATATTATTCTCTTTTTAATTTATCGACTTTCTTTCCCTTTGGCATGCGATCAGCGGTGATGTAATCAATATCACATTATTTTTATTAAATTTTAAGGTGACGAACTTAAGAAACTTTGAATGACTAACCGGGTATGAGACCTTCTTTCATTAGAATAGATTCCTTCATCCTAACATCCCTAAAGCAATTCTAGCGGAATTGATTACAATATGTCCTGAAACCAGTTCGTTTCTCGTTTATTCTAACCATATGCATGCCCCCTGGTTATAAAATATTAATTTAATTAGTACGCTCATGGAATCGGATACAAAGTAAAGAGAATAAAGTGGTGATAATTTGAGCTTTAAATGATATATTTCAACGCAAAATAGGCTAATGCCAATTCACCACTTTGATTGAAATGTAATATGAGTACACTAAACATTCCATAAAATCGTACGAGAAATTCCACTTTTATACAAGCATTTGTCTTAGAAGAAGTCATTTCTATCGAATCTCGTCAAATCACGGTATTCCATGCGTACACCTTACTTAAAATGCTTGGCTGGAAAAGGTTCGACTTCAAAATTGCATATGAATGTGAAATTTAGCAGATGGAAGTATTTTTGTACATAATGTCAATCACATCGAGGTAAAAAGAAATTACACAGTCATGAACATATAATTTCAGTTATTCTAACTTTAACTGATCAGGTTTTACATTTTTGGCGCTTAAATACATTTAAATGCCACCCCCGGGTTGAAGACAGGATAAATGATTGATTTCATCTTATTCATAACCGAAATTATCAAACTTACCATGGAAATAGTTTTCAAATTCGGAAACCAATTAATTTTAGTCAAATTGGATATTACTAGAAAGAACTATGTACTAAATTAAATAACTCAAAAGTAGGTTTAAGAGGTGATTCCATATAGTGATTTAGTTTAGATCACTTTTCAAGTCCAAAGTCATGCCTGACGTTAAGGTCTTGCGCTACATTTGTTGGGAAAAAGGAATAATTACGGCACCCGACGATGAAATTTAATTATTCAGAGTCGCGGAATTAGAGATGCGCTTTTGCGAACTGGACAGACATATGAATTTGTACTTCACAATTTCAAGGTCAAATAGTTGCTTCTTCTATTATAATTAATAGATAGGCATGTACAGCACATATTTTATCATACTGGTAAGTTAAGACTGGAATAGAACGATGGCAACTGATTGTTTCCTTCGCTTCCTAATTGACACAATTTTTGAAGGAATTGAATCGAAGTGAGGGAGTAAAATTTCTGAAGCTCAAATATTGATTATCGAATTTACCATGGCTCGTCGTACCTGCAATTTCACAGTTTACGTTTCAAAAGCTTTTAAGTGCCCGAGCTATATGAAGGCTGAGAGACTAAGAAAATAATTTGAAATAAAATTTCAAAATGATAAAATTTGTCTTATGGCAGAGGAGTAAGTTTAAATTAAAACATGACGATTTTTTGCAATTTAATGGATGAGGGAAATACAGAATACGGCGTTGGAGTACCAACAGAATGCTATATCTATCGACACGATTCAAATCAAACTTCGTTTTAAGAAAGAGTCATCTAGTAAGTAAGATTATCTGATATCATTTTGTAACTCAGACAAGCTGGCACTTGCGTTCTGGTTGACCAATATGATGATTTACAGCTGTAAAAATACAAGGCTTGACAATAACAGTTAACGTGTCAACTTAATAATTCTAATTATATTATCAGTCCCATTCAAGAATGAGTAAAAGAGATTTTATGGTTAATGTGTACGTCAACCACAGCAGAGTCCACGTGATCGATTCTTATCGGTTCGCTCTCAATAGTGTAAACCGTGAACAGCATCGATGGAGTATGGTCCTCACAGGGGGGGGGGCGGTTAGAACGAAAGGAGAGCGGCTACGGAATATGCCCCCCCCCCTTACCCTTACGCTAATTTAAAGCACGTGAAAAGATTTTTTGCCATTTTCCAATGGCCTTGAGGTAGATGAAAGTAAATTTAATAAATTATCCTTGTTTATGCTCACATAAGTTTTGATATTTATTCATCGTTACTTGATTCAATTTCAGAGCAACATGAAATGAATATTAGTGAATAGAGTAAAAACGCCCAAGATGCGACTTACGCATTTGTTTTTTCTCTTCCAAAGCACGGACAGAAAGTCTATTTGGAAGAACCCAGTGTAGATTCGTGGGAACAATGATGGCTAACTTACAGTTTGAACAAGTTTCGCCCCCGTTTGTTTTAATCATTGAATTCCCAGTTGCAATGACCTTCGAAAAAGTGCACCCAAGTACAAATCAATATTACTTTGTACCTGATGTCTTGTCCTCTAGGCTAAATTATGCATATATTATTCGTTAAAAAGAAAAGTGCGCTCTGGCGATTGTAATATCTAGAGGATTAGATTATCGAAAATCGATAATATTGAGGAAAAAATGGGAGGCTATTGACTACATCGAACGAGAGCGACGTAATTTATTTAATGGCCTAGGGGCTGTTAGAGTGCTCTTATAAATTCATAGTTAATGATTAGGATTTCATTTAAAAGGTAAAATTTTGAAATTTATTGCTATGACCCTATCTACGACGCGAGAATGACCTGCAACCAATTATGAAATAAATTGAGAGGTTCTACCGCATCATCCTCATTTGCCAAACACTCCCCCCATCTCGTTATCATTTTTTCAGGCTCCTGAGTCCTTTTCTAGAAATATCGATCTTGAAGTGTGACTGATGTTGAGAGACATTTGAAAAAAAGCATTTTAATTGAAAAAAACAGTAATTTACCCCATAAAGAAAATTTCAATGGGAAAAAAGAGTCGGAAACAATGGTGGAAATTATATTGCATAACATCACATAATAAATAACGTTTAATTTTATTTTCAGAATGCTCATTTCTCTGGATTAAGGACAGTAAGCTGTGGGGATTCAAACCCAAAACTCATTGACACCATCACCTTCCTCTCAGCATTCCACTGACCCGTCCCCTCTATCATTTTGGTCGTTTTGGTAACCAATTTCAAGCGATTTCCTCAATTATAAATTACATCTTGTGAGCAATCGAGAGAATTATATTTTTCGTAGAACTTTCAGCTCATAATACCGGAGTTTGACTCCAATACTGAGCTGTACTCCCTTGTTATGAAAAAAATATTAATTCAGCGTAGTTGAAAATATTAGGTTAAGTTGAAATTTGGCCAAGTTTCAGTTATTAAAATCACTAACTTACAAAATATTATCTCATTACCTTCGGTAGCTGTTATTGCCCACACTTTTATTGTTTACTATTCTATGCACGATCAACAACAATTGACCGAATGGCACGATGCACTTTGAAGAAAAAGCCGGATTTTGATGATGGTGCATAAAATTGATAAAATATAACAAACTAAATTATCACCATTCCCTGAAGCAGATAAAGTTATAAGAAAAGGGACCTTTGTGCATTATTATCAGAGGTCCTTGATTGTTACTTCCCTGGAGATGTTCTAGGAAAACATTCCCTCGACATAACCGGCTAATCCTCTAGGCTAGACACAATAATTAAGCATTTAAGTAGGTACTTGAAAAATTCAATAATTGGCTGTCTTAGGTCCATTGCGAAGTTGTTCTTTTTACTTTGTGCCGACTGACAACTACGCTAAGCCTACTAACAGAGAAAAACACGTTTGTTTGCGGAACGCTAGATTGTAAATGTGCATATAAATATTACCATTTAATATTGAGAACTATTACCTCCATCACTGATAAGGCGCTATCATTAGAGGTATTCTAACTTGATGGAGTACTTTCAATTGCTCGGGAAATGAAATCCCTAAGGAAACTTGATTAACACTCGCAGCTTCTATCATGAAGTAATCGTTGATTTTCAGGACCAAGATCTCGAGAGTTAGCAATCGACTTCCTTTATTTATTTATAACAAATGGTAGGCATTTTGATAGTTATCATTAGCCATTTAGTTGACTTCGGGCTTCACAGATGGGAGGAGGAAAATCAAAGTGAGAAGAATTCGGGAGGGGGAACAGAAGAGTGATTCACAGATGTAAAAGAAACAGACAAACACCAAGGCTCAGAAAGGGTAAGATGAGTACTGTAAAAGTGGAGGAATATGACATACAGAGGGGTGATGGTAGCTTGAAGTCTGAAATCAACTGTCGGTTAACAGACTTTTTTGCCATATGATTAGCGTTGCCCAGGGTGCACCACGAAGGGGTAAGTCTATCCCACACCCCTCTTCGAAAATTATTTATTTATTAATATATATTTCAAATGGCAGGCGTTTTGATAGTTATCATTAGCCCTTTACCTGACTTCGGGCTTCACAGGGGGAAGGAACATCAAAGTAACAGAAATTCGAGGGGTGGGGAACAGAAGAGTGATTTACATATGTAAAGAGACAGACACAAAGGCAGAGAAAAGGTAGGATGAGTACTGCAGAAGTGGTAGAATATGCATACAGTTGGGCCATTGTAGTTTTAAGCCAGAAGTCAATCGCCAGTTAATAGACTTTTTGCCGTATGAGTATACGCTGCCCAGGGTGCACCACGTGGAGGTAAGTCTATCACGCACCCCTCTTCGAAAATTATAATAGTTGCGATTTATATTCTTTGTCTTAATTACATTAATAAGAAGCGAACTTTTGCATCAATGGATATAATAAATGATAGTAAAACAGCTCAACTCTTTTTCATACTTCCAACGTTTGTTGGTTGTCGTCCGTTAAAACTTTCCGATTTCAGCCAGTACTTTTTTTGCAACTTAAAAATGCAAAAAATGAACTTATTTACCACATTCTCTCTTTCTTTCACGAAGGCAATTTAAAGATAAATAAAAGTAAGGGGGGAGGGGGGGGGAAGGTAGAGATTTCTTTCCACCAGGAAACAGGGCTTGGCCCATCCCCTGGGTCTTTGTCACGAATGTCTCGATTCTGTCAATTGGAAGATGGGAGTGACTTGCCAAGGGGTATGTGCGAATCGCACAAATCGTCGACAATTTGACAACAGCTGCACCAGCAGGAAACAAAATTAATGATGCCGTCTTCGTCGTCGTCGTCGCCTCTAATTAGCATAGGTTGGCTCGGGAAATCTAATTTGTGTCGCTTGGCCCCCCCCCCCTCAAAACACCAGGTAGTAACTGTAGGGAGGGGGGGGGGGGAGGCTGTACAAATTATTCCAAATCATCATGCGCCTCATAAAGTTGGCAGATATAATGAGTTTTCCACTGTTCGTTAAAACACTGGCTGAACACTAGCGCCAAACCCCCCTGTAAAATCGATCTATATCAAAGTGCAAGAGTGTGTATCGATTTACGAAGTTGTTTTGAATAAATACTTTAAGCAAATTGTCTATTCAAAAAGACCGTTTTAATGAACTTTGAAATCCTTTTTTTGGCACCAATACTGGACAATTTGGAAATGGGAAAGCGAGTCATAGTTGGACAGAAAGGTTATATTCCAAGATCGCTTTTAAAGAAGTAAAACAACAACAACAACAAATGCCAAGGGAATGCAACTTTAACAGCCAGAAAATACTTTAAAGGGAATTACACCCATCCTAAAGGGAAAGTCCAGAATGCAAAGAATTTTATGCGCTCGGCCCATTTTTATTCTCCAAATTACGTATAAATAGTCATTTGGTCTAGTTAGAGGACAAACAAGTGGGATTTGCCAAATGGAAACAGAAAAAAGCAGACGTTTTAAATTCTGAATATTCACATCGCTTATTAAATTACCGAAATAATTAGAAGTGGGAGTCTTAAAGCCCGAGATCAATGCCAGTTTAGGAGGACTAAGGAGTTTGTAGAAAGAAGTGCGAAAATGCCAGAAAAAGCTTAAAATAGCAAAAATATTTTTAGACGAAGGTTTAGTTGAGTCACCAGCAGAAAGATGGTGCGACATGAACGTTAGTCACAATTAGAAAAATCAAACTCAACTTCGCGAGGAGAGATTAAAACAAAAAATGAATTTTGAATCGAAAGCCGCCCTCAAAATCACATTTAAATGGGAAAAATTTGGAAAGGTATTTATTGTCCCCCTTTCAAGTAATTTCTACTATGATTGACCATAAAGTACTATTAGTTCACTTAACAGTTCAAAACATTAATAAAATTTGAATCTCCGCCTGAACGCCTTATGGGCCAGATTGGTTCAGAAAGCAATGAAATAGGGTGTTCAAAGTAGTGCCTAATTATATCGGAATGTCAAAAGCTCCAACGCCTTAGGCATTTAGTTTTCTACTTTGTGATTAAAGATGCTTTTCAATTCGTAATATCTTATTATTCAATTACTCAGGGTTCCTTATTCTACCTTTAGGTACCTTAGTGAATTCATACTTGTGATATTTGGAGCCTTTCTATATATTTTCTTACCGACACGGAGAGGCAACTGAGACTGCCAATGGTGTTAATTTAATTTTTTCAATGTAAATTTCAGTAAAGCATGATATTTTTACCCATAAAAAAACTTAAAATTGCAATTGAGAAAATTTTGAAGCCCAAGAGAAAACGAAAGGTTCAGGAAGACAGTCAGAATAACATTGAACTACGACCTTCTGTATATATATATATATATATATATATAATTTATTTATTTCAAATGGCAGGCATTTTGATAGTTA
>UZAE01001784.1:0-11516 GCA_900617975.1 Rodentolepis nana
CCCACAGGAGCACAGGCGCATGTATCAATCTACATTCAGTTAATATGATTATAAGTTGAAATGGTTTATTGCTATTAAGGCAACTGAATAGATGTTTCTGGCAGCCTCTAAAGGGCCAGAGTTGTTTTATAAACATTCTGATATTGGTTATCAGACATTAATTTTTACACCACGATGCATATATAGTCATGCAAGTCAAGTCATCGACCTTTTACGACTCAACAGAAATTCAAAAAGTCTCTCCTTTTGACTTTTGCCGATCTCTTTACACCTTAAATTTGTTAGTCCTCCATGATCCCTAACTCCTGGAATCAAACTTTCAACAATATCAGCCAGTTGCCATCCCTTGCCTTTAGACATATTTTGGTAATAATCATGAAAGTCTTACTCTCACCTAATCATTTGTCTTCTCTTGAGATTTTACCTTTGTCACGATAAAGCAAGAACTTTTCTCTAGTTCACGCTATACTAAAAGATAGAAATGTAAACTCTGAGGATTCAGAGCTCCAGCATAAATAACATCATTTCAATGCACCGAAAAAGACTAGTTTGATGGTATTTCTAGTTAATAACCAAGGAAACACATACACAGTAAATTAAGCCACTTATTTAATTGGAAACGAAATTGACATTTAAATTAATATTTAGGGTATAATAATAACTTTTTAAAAGCTAAATCATTTACCTCTGATTGAATCTTCTGAACCGATTCCGGGCCAAACAGTCAAGTTTTATATCGCGTTGGCACAAAATTGGGTATCCGGTTCTCATACTACATTTTAATAAACTCAAAATGTAGAAATTACAGATATCTTGTTCATGTTACCTTTCATTTCCTTTCAAAGAAGAAATAGTTGAACAGATAATTTTGATATATATATTTTGAGAAGCATCTTGAAATTCCTTTTGATATTGGACTAGATTGATATTCGGTTTGGTAGATCGATTTCTGATGTGGAAGACATTTCTATTCCAACTACCTGGATTTCTTAATGGAAAGTTGTTATGTGTAATTGAATATCTATTGAATATTTTAAAACGTTAACCGCAAGTAGCAAAAGTCATATGCAGGGGGAAAGGGCCTATTGACTTTAAGATTGTGGATCACGAGTAACTTTAGCGTCAGTAAGTAGTAAGGCAAGTACTGTGGAAGTGATCGAATATGACATACAGTGGGGTCGTGGTAATTTGAAGTGATAAGTCAACTACCAGTTTATAGACATTTTTGTCGTATGAGTATACGTTGCCCAGAATGTACCCCATCGACTGCATATTGATTTGGTACTTCGGCACTCGAAGGTAGTAGCCAGAAGGAGAAAATGAAATTCGATTTTAAGAGGCTTCACTTATTGCTCGCCACGACAGATGACATTACTTGGTCAATTGTCTAAGGGGGGTTAGGATATTCTCAAGGCCGGTGGACAATTAGAGTTGGAATAAATTTGATTTACGCAATGCAATGAGAGCACCTTATCGTAAACATGTTCGATGATAAAATGCGTTAGTACAGTAGATTTACATGATTTAGTAATAAAATTAGCGTAAAATGGTGGTGTAGTTTACGACATACGAATTCAAAGAAAGATTACACATGGAGACCAGATCGAAGTTGCTAAGGGAAGGAGAATAGGATGGGGTGTTTTCCTTAGAGAAGCCCCAGGGTATGAATCTTCTTCCCAAAATGACTTCTGAAAAGGCTTTAACGAGGTCTAAAATTATTTACAAAAGTTGACATTCTACCAAGAAAAGAAAACATTGAACAAACAAAATAGTTTAAAAGTGAAAATTCTAATGGAATGCAGCAGTTTTATGAGGGAAAAGTTGGATGTACAACCAAATGTTCTAAATTTTGAGGTCATTTGTAGTCTTGGAACCTTTAAAAATCAAGGCAACTGTGTAGAATAGAATTGAAGGAGCATTTTAATTCCTAAAGAGAGGAATTAATATTCTACATGTTAAAATGAGAGGGCAGTAATTAGAGAACTACAACTTAAAAGTTACCCTCTTCTTTGGTCGCATTTGAATCCTTAATAAAATCGTAAAATAATTTGAAACTGAGAGCTTAAACTAAACTCTAATTGAAAGCTGGTTGGAGTTTGGAGGATGTGATCAAGCAACTCATAATGGTTCATTTATCAGACAAAAATTTGCTTTTTTAATTGAATTACAATTCTATCAAATTAACTTATAGATCCAATGTTGTATTTTTTGTTTATCATAACTAAATGGGGTTGCCGGAATGGAAATGATCGAGGCCATTTAAGGGAATAGCAAATTGGGAGTGACTATTGGGTTGACATTATTCAGACAAATTTTGAAATAGGACTTATTTTAATTAATGGTTGTCTGTTCATCACAAGGATGCCTTTAGGGATGCTGTCTATTTCCTTAAATCATAACCTTGAGGTCACTCGAACCTTTATTGGTTATAGAACCAATTGAAAGTCGGCTATCATAAGATAAGCATAGTTAAACAAGGAACTCATATCTCAACCTCAATTTAAAAATACTTGGCTTCTAAAAGGAGCTCTATCTAGCACTTCATACTTTATGAATTGCTGAGTTTCTTAAGATGGACCCGTATTTTGTTTCTATTTTTCAGGTGAAAATGCATTCGTTTTTCTAAAGTCGTTTCTGTAACACTAGTTTTGAGGTCTACAAGATCGAGGCTTTAACAATCCTTATATACAAGCCTGTCAACATTTTAAAATGCAAATTTTCTTTCCTTCATGGTAAAAAAGTGAGCAAGAGTAATGCAATACCAAAACCGCCATTTTTTTGCATTTCCTCTAATGCATATGACAACTGTTGCCAATAAAGTGCTGGCTTTTAATGAAGCCCAACATTTTGGTATTTACAAAACGACCTTGACAACCAAGCGCTGTTATTTCTTTCGGTATGGAGTGACATAAATTCCTTTCAGTTAATTATTTCTTAGGCATTTGTTTGCAAGTGCAAATTCATTGCAGCGCGCACCTGCCACGAATTAAAAGATGCATAGATTGCTTTAAGCATTGTTCAAACCTAAAATTGTACTAAAACGAAGATTATTTAAAAAGTTAGCAGTAGAATCTAATATTCAATAATCTCCATCTCACCACTGGTTTTAATGTCATAGAACTACAATGGCAACGAAGGTGTTTTAAGCAGTAAAAATTAAAATCAATAAAATGGAATGAAACAAACGAGCATTTGAAGAATTTCTTTAAAATTTGATGCTTTTCTAAATTATTCCTCAAGTTTTACATAAAAATCACGCTTCTTAAAGAGAATGCATCGACGCATTTAAATTTTATCTCAATACTTACTTGGAAGCAAGTAGGTTTCAACACTTCTATTTCAAAATACTTAATATGTCAATGAGTTGGAAAAAGGACTGATTACTTTTACCAGGAATCAACTCTGAATACTTAAATCGATTGGACGAAATATATTGAATTTTAAATTTTAGAGCCACATGGAGGCTTTGCTTTGAAAAAAACTCACATTATAATGCACTAAACAGCAAATGATTATGATACGGAATAAAACTCATTCGACTGCGCTATTTTATTCCTTTAATTGGGGGAGTGTGCGATAGACTTACCTCCACGTGGTGCACCCTGGACAGCGTGCGATAGACTTACCTCCACGTGGTGCACCCTGGGCAACTTATACTCATACGACAAAAATGTCTATTAACTGGCAATTGACTTCAGACTACCATGACCCCACTGCATGGCATATTCGCCCTCTTCCACAGTACTCATCTTTCCTTTTCTCCGCCTTTTTGTCCGTCTGTCTATTTACATCTTTGAATCACTCTTCTGTTACCCCCTCTCGACTGTTTTTCCACTTTTCATTTATGTGAAATAAATTTGCTTTTTAATCATGTTCGGATTTTGCAATTTCGTATTTTAAACAGCTAGACATGATAAAAAATCCGATATATTAACTATTTCAGAGGTAATAATGACTACTCTAATTTAATACGAATGCAATTTAGGAAGACCGATTAATTTTACAGAATGTCAAAAATAAAATTCTGAGCTATATTTATGTTATTAAAATGGCAAAAATGAGTTTTAAATTGGTATAATATCATTAAATAGTATTTTGTTTTTTTCTTTAAAATTCTGCGATTCAATGTAATTCTCGTAGTGAAATCAATTAGGTTCATAGTAATAAAACGTGGTTTATGCGCTAATTTAACTTCCAAGTTTTTTAGGTACAAAATTGTTCAACGTTAAAAGGCATCAGGGATACTTATTTTACTGAATATTATTGATTCTGGCTGTAAAAGTTGACGCTTTATGGATGATTCGAATTTTGAAAATCGAATTTCGTTATTCGTCCACTGGCCTACTGAGCAGATCCAACCCACTGTAATCAATGTTCATTGACTATTAATTGTGATCTGTATTGTGTTTTGTTCCCTTTGATTTAATAAAATATTATTAAGTTTGTACAAAACAATGTTGAAAACACTGTCACTGAGCAAGAGTGCAATGCTTAATCGCTTCAAAAATACTACTAGGTCTGCTGATAACTTGAAATTTAGGTAGAATCAAGCTAACCGTCGAATAATGCATTCAGAAATTCAATTCAGAAACGGTTGAACATCAAACAGTGCTGAGATTCCGAAGTTTGTGGTGTCTTAAAGGCATTTCAAATAGATTTATTCTTTCTGATAATAATAGTAATAATAAATCTGACAATGCACATTTTTTTGCTAATAAATTTATTTGTTCATTTATTTCAAACGGCAGGCGTTTTGATAGTTATCAATAGCCCTTTAGCTGACTTCGGGCTTCACATAGGAGAGGAACACCAAAATGAGGACTTCGGGCTTCACATAGGAGAGGAACACCAAAATGAGAAAAAGTCGAGAGGGGGAACAGAAGAGTGATTCACAGATGTGAAATAGGTTGACAGGCACAAATGCGCAGAGAAAATGTAAGGTGAGTATTGCAGAAGTGGTCGACTATGACATACAGTGGGGTCATGGTAGTTAGAAGTCGACTTAAGGGAGAAGCTTGTAAGTGGACGGTGCGATTCGGGTGTGTAAATAAGAAATTGTAGGTAAAGGTAAAATGACGTTTGCTTGATGGTATGTATGGCTTTGTCTCCTTTTTGAACCACTAAGCAGAAATTTAAGTTGAGCAGAGGTATGAATCATTGGGATGTTTATGCCCCTCCCCCCAATTTAACAAAAATGACGAATTTGACTTTAAATTAAAGTCACTAACATCGACTTTTAGCCATCATGGCAAACCTAGTTTGCTAATATGACTAATATTTCATTTATTTGAATTCATTTTCGGACAATTTTTCATTTAGGAGTGAAAATATAAACGATTCGTCACATGTGTCATAAAGTATCTTCAAGTCCTATTGGTCAGAAAATAACAACGAACATTTTTGATTTGGTCAAAATAAATTTAGACAAATTCTTGATAATTATTAATAATAAACTTATCAAGGTGAGTAGGGACCAAGGTATGAAGTTACTGATCCAAAATAAAGGTAATTTATAATGGTTTTTAAAAGGAAATTCATAAAGAGCTCTTCGAACGCATTGTAATTTATCATAAGAGCGAACTCATAGACAAATATTTGCCATAAGAAATAAACCCAGAAAGTACTTTTTAAGCAGAAGTGGAAATAAAATTAGACTATCGAACTGGATCTTACACCAAAGGAATTTTCATTTTTGGTTGCGTAATACACATCTCAAAATGTTGAAAAACTTTTGTTCAGGGAGTCCAGTGCTAATCGACCATTTGATAAAATTTTATTTTCCATCATGCCATTTCGATCCAATGCTCATCAACTCGATGACTTCTTGACCCAATTCAAGGAAATCGGCTTATCTTTGGAAGAAGGCAAATTTCTAGCCCATTTGTTAACGCTCTTCACCTAATATTATAAAGAGAGAAAATCGCAATTACACAAATAACAAAATGGTTCATGAAGAATATTCATGTCCGTCATTTGCTTCGTGTTCCATTAATTCACTCCACTACATTCGCCTATTTCCATTTATGACTGCAATAAATTTTGTCTAAACAGTCCAAAGAAGGCTAATTCATGGGCGTTTCCCCTTCGTAAGCTGAATCCCTCCCACCACCACCACCACCAACTTTGTGTCGCGCTTTTCTTTCCATGGAGACTTTATTACTGTTTCTGGTACAACGTCGCTCAAGGCGAAAAGGACACCAACGGGGTGGAGGTAGAATTACTCAACCATGGAAGAGGTAAAGAGGATGCCATGACATGATCAGTAAAACTATCCTAATTTGGTCCAATAAGCACGTTTTACAAAGCTTAATTACGAGAAACAACAAATTCCGCCTTAGGTCAAACATTAGGATATTGATCTTGAAAGCTCTGCCACTTTCGACAGAGGCATGTATGGATTGCAATATTTGCAACAAGAAACATGCAAAGTGAAGATAATTTTCGCTTAGGCGTTGAAGATTTTGTTCGATTATAAGGAGCGTTGGCTATTTCTAACGCTTTCAGTTCTTGGTTACATTTACCTATTTATATCCAATGACAGGCGTTTTGATGGTTATCATTAGTCCTTTAGTTGACTTCAGGCTTCACAGAGGGGAATGAACAACAAATTGAAAAAAATTTGAGAGGAGGGGGGGGGGACAGAAGAGTGTTTCAAAGACGAAGGTAGAAAAAGTTGAAAAAAGGTGAGGTGAGTACTGAGGAAGTAGACGAATATGACATACAGTGGGGTCATGGTAGTTTGAAGTGAGAAGTCAACTATCGGTTAATAGACCTTTTTGCCGTATGAGTATACGTTGCCCAGGGTGCACCACGTGGAGATAAGTCTATCGCACACCCCGTTCTTGGTTACATAATGTTGCGTTTCGCAAGCTACAGGGAAAGAGTTCCATCAAACCCAGAGACATGGTATCTTTCGTTGATCATACCTGGGTATATTGCATCAGTTACAAATATTTAAGGGGACAAACAGGATACACTTAACTTCAGGAAAATCAGAGAAATCCTTAAACCATGTGGGCTTGTTCTAAGGAGGATTTACTACGTGATCAGACACTGCGTGTCTGGATAGCACACTCAAGACAAAGAGCTGTAAATTTTGGTGGAACTGTACATTTTATTCTACAATAACTATCACTATCATATTTCACAAGTCACCTCTAATCTGTTTCCTTAATGAATGATTTGGTTTTTAAATACTAATTTCTTCATAAATGTGCCTATATGAGAATCAATTAATATCCACTACAACTTTTAGTTTAAAAACTGCTAATCTTCCAGCATAACGAGTTTTATGATTCGCAGTGTTTGAACGAAACAAGTGACGCCTGAGTGAGGAACATTATCATACATCACCATGGCCAATTGGAGAATATCTTTGGGGACATTCAAATTGACAGACTCGCATTTTGTCACTTTTCCATTGATTTGAATTAATTAGCTCAACCGAAAACATTATTTTTGATTGTTCATTGACGTGAATTAGTGTTATTTGGTTTGACCTAAGAGACTAACTAATATTTTTAAATTAATTGTGATAATTAAAATAAATATCGGAAAAGCGGGTGAAGAAGGAAAGAAAAATTGATAAACTTTATCCTGTGGAGGAGTTTTCAGGTCTATTTTTACGTAAATTGGATCGAACAATGAAATATCTCTTTAGGCCACAAATTAACAGCACTTTCTGTCTATAAACTGAGACAATACAGAGCCGAAATGGCCCAGAAGTCGATTGTTCAACAGTTTATGAGCCACTATTATAAATCGCTATGCTAAGTCTCAAATCGATTTCTTGCTTAAATTTAAGGAGAGACACAGATATAATTGAGTGTTAATTATTCTTCCATCTGCGTATATCCATGTAAATGCGTAGTTTTCTTTCGGTACGATGTCCTAACCGGATAACCTGAAAGACAATGTTGCCTCATAATTCCCTTTCTATTATAATATTAAGACGCGGTGCGCTCCCTGGGCAACTTATATTCACACGGCAGAAAAGTCTATTAATTGGCAGTTGACTTCTCACTTCAAACTACCATCACCTCACTCTATGCTATATTCGACTATTTTCACAGTACTCACCACACCTTTGTTCTACCTTTGTGTTTGTCTCTTACATCTTTGAAACACTCTTCTGTTAACCTCCCCACTCGACTTTTTTAAATTTGATGTATCTCCCCTCTGTGAGGTCTGAAGTCATCTAAGGGCTAATGATAACCTTCAAGACGCCTGTCATTTGATATAAATAAATAAACAATATTAAGACCAATAAAATTTTAAAATAAAAGTATGTTTAAGGACGAAGCATTGGCTACTTCTTAGAGTATTCAGCGAATAAGAACGGCTCAATCAAACAAATTGGATAAAGAAAAGGAAGCCAATCACTCACGTATGCTCTTGTCTAACTGTGATACCAAGGTGACCTAATGAAAATGTCACTATGCTATGTTCCTATCCATTCGCAAAAATGGCATTCGGCATACTGTCAAATACCAATTAAGTGTAAATCCCCCCTTTCAGTGTGATTATTTTTATCTCATTAAATTAGCGCAGTGCGTTTTTAATGACTACCAGATGACAAAGATTATTTCTTTTTTTAAAGAAAATCGTCCAAATTTAATTTAAAATTATTTGAAAGTTGGACCGTTCAAAACTCTCCCACCTAACCTTCAAATCTCAGAATGACAAAATAACTTTAGATAGAAAAATTAAATTAAAATGACACATTTTAAACTAAATCTGGGATCGTGGTATGGTGCTGCTAATGAAGGGATGGAATTTGAATTTCGTGATTAGAATAAGATTAATTATGAATGGCCCAATAAAGATATACTAATTTGATCATTCCTTATTTAATGAGACAACTAAATTCATCCGATTAATTACATTTTTCATTTCTTATAATTTGAAAGAGTAGCGCATGCTCTTCTGCTAAATTCATGCAATCGTTTGAGTTAATAATTATCTGATATCACTTAGTTCGAATCCGATGTGTTAAGCGACTAAAGTTTGAATTCAAGAAAGTTTGTCACTCTAATATAGAAAAGAGACAATGAAGTTGTCGGAGTTGGACCTCAGTAGCCCTCTTGAAACACGTTGATTGGATAATTAGACTGGCAAAAGTATTTTTTACGAAGAATAAAATTTTAAATGTACATTCCATTAAGGCGGATCGATTAAAACAAGTGGATGCAGCGTCGACAGTTTCATATTTTATAGCCATGAGAGAAAGTGGTGTAAATGAGAACACCCTCGGACACTTTCATGGTCTATGCAATTAATAGGACTGCCTAAATAAGCCTTCATATGCAAATATGATTCAGAGGCCACATGCAATGTGTATTTATATGTTAAACAAACATAGTCAATTAAGGTGCATTACTAGCAACGCCAGCCTTCCAAGATGATGGGGGTATGTGCTCAGATTCCTTAATTAATATGCATATTCTTACCATCATATATTCTTTGAATTTGGAGGGGTGAAGGCCCATCTAATGCTATGCAAATGTTATGCGACTTTGGGGTGATATCGAAGACCTTTGCCAACATTTAAGTTCATGCACGATTTGTATTTGCAGGCTTCAGTTCCACCACCATGGCAACGCAAATACGTAGCAAAATAGGTCTATTTGCGTTGTTAATGCCAACCATTTAAATCGGTGAGCTCGCTCTGAACGAATACTTTTATCGCTCCCTTTCCTCCTCCTTCTCTCTCTCTCTGTTTTTCCGTAAAATAGACTACAACCCTCACTCCTAACCATTTCCCGTTCTTTTGTCCGGTTGGAAACTACTGTCATGATAATTTTATCTTTAATGGGAAAAGTGGCGCTATGCAAAATATTATTTATTCATTTATTTCTATCAAATGGCAGGTGTCTTGATAGTTATCATTAGCCCTTTAGTTGACTTCAGGCTTCATGAAGGGGAGTAACAGACAAAGGGGAAAACAGCCGAGAGGGGTAACAGAAGAGTGATTCAAAGATGTAAATAGATAGACGGACAAAAAGGCGGAGAAAAGGAAAGGTGAGTACTGTTGAAGTGGTTGAACATGACATACAGTGTTGCAATTGTAGTCTGAAGTTAACTGCCACTTAATAGACTTTTATGCCGTATGAGTATACGTTGCCTAGGGTGCACCACGTGGGGGTAAGTCTATCGCACACTCCATGCAACATATTGTAGGTTAATGCATTTCAAAGCATACACTTGCGTAAGTACCATTCAATCCATTTGAAAGCTGTTCATGCAGTCAGCATACGTGAGATTCTTACTGTGAATTTCAAGTACCTAGGATTTATTCCTACCTGTGCAAAGCCAGATATGTATGATCGCAAACTTTTTTAATTGTTTAAACCAAATACTCTGAGTAAAAGATTTGTTAAGAAGCAGGTGCTGCACCAAATCACTAGCCATTTTCAAAAGGCTGTTTAATTTAAGTTCAGTTATTATCTCCCCCACCCCCCATTTGACTGTGGGCTATCGGTAGCCACTTCAATAAAACGATATCGATTACAGCAATCAATTTTTTAATATGAAAACCTTGGTAATTTCGGTCCAAAATGATTGCGAGTTAGGATTTGACTCTCATTACATTGGCCCCTATAATATATGTTGCAAAAAAACAAAATAATGTATTTATTTATTTCTTTTCTCTTTGACATTTTTTTAACTGAGTCATACCACAGTCACTCCAACAGAGGATATTCCATCACTAAATAAATGCATGGAATTTCTGTGCTATCTGACGTTCCTAATTTCAATGAAAGACGAAGTTCACATTCTAAAACTGTTCTCAAACTTGCGTATATATATATATATATATATATATATATATGCTCATATACGATGATAGAAGCAATGGTTTCAATATCCGTAGTTCCACATGCAGTGAGTTAGCCGCATTGACTAATTCTAGTTGAAATTTCATACTAGTAAGGTTCCGTGATAATAGTATTCTACTCAAAATGAGTGATAGTATACAAATCACTGGCTTATTGTGGTCAATCACACAATCCATCCTACAAATATTTATCTATTTATGTCAAATGGCAGGTTTAAGATAATTGACATTGGCCCTTTAGTTGACTTCGAGCTTAACAGGAGGGAGGAGGAACATCAAAGTCACAAAAAGTGGAGAGAGGGAACAGAAGAGTGATTCATAAATGTAAGAGACAGACAGGCACAAAGGTAGAAAAAAGGTAAGATGAGTGCTGTGAAAGTGGTGGAATATGACATACAGTGGGGTCATTGTAGTTTGAAGTCTGAAGTCAACTGTCGGTTTAAAAACCATTTTGCCGTATGCGTATACGCCTCCCAAGGAGCACCATGTGGAGGTAGGTCTATCAACCCCCCCCTTCCCCCACCCCATAATATAAGTTTAGAAAAATCAAATCTGGGACACCGTTTTTGATGAAGATTAAGCTTATGAAATCTAAGCAGGTATTACACGTCAATCCTGATAAAATGTTGTTGTTATTTTAAAATGAAAATCCAAAGATATATACTAATCCATTAATTTT
>UZAE01001785.1:0-11508 GCA_900617975.1 Rodentolepis nana
GGCAGGCGTTTTGATAGATATCATTAGCTATTTAGCTGACTTCGGGCTTCACAAAGGGAAGGTTCATCAAAGTAGCAGAAGGTCGAGGGGTGGGGAACAGAAGAGCGATTCACAGATGTAAAAGAGGCAGACAGACACTAAGGTAGAGAAAAAGGTAAGGTGAGTACTCTGAAAGGGGTCGAATATGACAACCAGGGCGGTCGTGGTAGTTTGAAGTGAGAAGTCAAATGCCAATTAATAGACTTTTTTGCCGTATGAGTATACGTTGCCCAGGGTGCACCACGTGGAGGTAAGTCTATCGCACACCCCTGTTGATGCAAAGTAGGGAAATAGAATCTGTGTAGTTAGTTATTATGGGTTTGATTAGAAGCGGTGCGTACCCCAATGTGCAGAATAACCAACCAATATAAAGAAGTGTAGTCCGGTTAATGAAGTGGTTGGTGAAATGGAGTTTCGCGTCAGTTAATTGTCTATCTACGTCGAGATTTAGAAAAGAATTTCCTAGGAGGCTTTTGAGTTCAAAAGTGGATAAGAGAGGATGGTGGTGAGTAGAAGTGGGAGATAAAGTTGAATGATCACGAGAGTTTCAATCCACTTGAACTTCATCCAGCCCTAATGCTACGGGCATAAAATTCCAGCATTTGGCCACAAAGTTTCCTTAATATGCTTGTGACCGTAGATATTCAGAATTTGTTGACCGATTGACCCCGTTTATTCGAAGGCGATTAAATAACATATTTCCTCGCCACATTTTATACCCTATATTTTATTGCATATTTTATCCACCATTGAAGTGCATCGACAACTTTTTTTAAAGTTAATGCTTAAAATGAAAGAAGTAGTCAAATAGCATACGCAGATTTTTGAAAAATGTGTCTCAATAATATAATAAACATATTTTATTTTATTATTATAAATTCTATTATGAAACATTTAAAACACTTCGGCCGTACTGAAGTGACGGCAGCCAAATTAATTAAAATGACTCCTATTCAAATTCTTTTCAATTCAAAGATTAAAGTCTTCCATTTTAGATCACAACTTTATGTGTGCAAATAGATTTTCTCGGAAATTTAAAATTTTCTTTTCCCACAGCTGCCAAGTGGCATATGGGAATTCCTCACCTTTACACTTCTTCGTCCACAGTTCATCCTCGTGAGAGCAGAATCTCTTTTGATGTTTGTCTAGATTTGTTATTCTTCTTCTTTTTGCTAGCCTTGAAGCGCCATTGTCCAGGAAAGCAAAGACGTTCTTTATTTAAAGTTATTGAATCGGTTTCTGCTATTTTTGGCGCATAGGAAATTCATTGTAGAATATAGACGACATTTTTTGTTGCATCTCGACGTATTTTGGTGACAATTCAAAGACATTTTGAGCGTCATCTCTTAAAATAATTTTGCCTGATATTTGAGGATGATTTGCTTCAACCAGCGCTAACTTCTTAATAGCATTCCAAGTTAATTCGACATGATGTATTATAAGGTTATAACGTTTTGTTCTTTTGTGCCCATTTAATTTTTTCTCACTCGTTATTTAGTTATTTCATTGTCAAGGTACTAACTTTATTCCTTCAAAGAAAATAAGAAAAATCATGTTAAGTCAATATTTCTGAACTAGAATTGTTTCACAATGCTTAGGTAATATATATATATATATATATATATATATATATATATATATATATATATATGCATATCAATTGGCAGGCTTTATGATAGTTATCATTAGCCCTTCACAGAGGAGAGGAGCATCAAAGTCACAAAAGTGGTGTGGGGGATCAGAATAATGATTCGCAGATGTTAAAGAGACGGTCACAAAGGTAGACAAAAGGTGGGGTGAGCAATGTGGAAGTAGTTGAGCATGGTATACAGTGGGGTGATGTTAGTTTGAAGTCAGAAATCAACTGCCAGTTTATAGACTTTTTTTCGTATGGGCCTGCGTTGCCCAGGATGCACCACTTGAAGGTAAGTTTATCACGCACCCCATATATTGGTAGATGAGTTAATTTATGTAGTCAAAAGTCAGGAGGGGGGGGGAGGAGGGTGGATGTTCAGTGCTTCATTGGGAATAGTCCAGTGAGTGAAATTTTTTATTGCAACTAAAGAGACTGATTTAATACTGAGTTCTTAATTAGATACCTCCATAATGCTACTCCTTCACACAATATCAGAGTAAAAAGAACTTTCCAACATTGAATTAATATTTAATAATGTAATGTAATCTCCGAATCACTTTTAGATTGAAAAACACGACAACTGCGTCTACGATTATCTGGAAATTCGGGACGGTCTTTCTGAGAGTTCGTCGGTGTTGAAGAAGCTCTGTGGCTCCAATTTACCGACACCAATCAAATCAACTAATAATATGATGTATATAAAGTTTGTCTCAGATAGTTCCGTGGAAAAGCAGGGCTTCACCGCGAAATTCCAAAAAGGTAAAACTAATTGAATGTAGAAATGAAATATGACATTTATCTTAAAAAAAATAATATCGAACGGTGTTTGACGACCTTAAACTGTCCCAGTACTTTCAATTTTTCCACCCCCTTGCTGTTGACAGCATTGAATTCCATTAACGATTATTCATCAAAAAAGGTGTTCTAAGTTTGAAAACAAACTTTGATTTGACTTGCAAATCATGTTAAGTGATATGCTTCATTTTTACCAGCCCCATGGGCAATAATGGATTCCACCTCTACTTTAACCTCTTGACTACACTTTAATTCATTCAGAAGATTGTACATAGACGGAGTTTGATTTTCGATTGCAAAAGTAGACCAAATCGAGGTGGGAGAGGTGGAAGCTGATCCATGTTGAGGGTGTTTAGTTTTAAACTGAAACAAACCACTGAAAGGCCATTAGAGCTGGCCATAGTGAATGGTATTAAAGTCAAGGGTGATAGAGACACTGATTTTCTACCCTAAAATTTTTATTGGATAATGTACTTATTCAGAGGACTTCTCCAAGCACTCATTTGTCATTAATGGTAACTTGGAAAATGAAATTCACTCACAAATCACAATACTGGTAATTGATACTCTCCGCATCTGCGCCTACAATTATTTTTTCGATAATCTACTTCGTAGAATTAAGTCAATTTAACTGAGCATACAAATTTATTGGCTTTGCCCTCGAAATTTGTGGAAACAGCGAGTAGTAGAACGCCTACCATCACTAATAATATGCCAACCGCAAATTGGATATCCACTGTATTTTCAAGAAATTGCATGGCAATTTTTTGCGTGGTAAGGTTCGTAAGTTTGCTATCTTGAAAGAAAAAAAAGTGATGCATCAGTAGGCGAGTTTCCTTATGCGGTGTTTATCTTTCAGAGTTCGACGAGTGCAAAACGAATAAACACGGATGTTCACACATCTGTGTCAACACCCTCGGTAGTTACCGGTGTCAGTGTGAAATTGGCTACGAGCTCCACCCAGATGGCAAGCATTGCGAAGGTGTGTGTGTGTGTGTGTGTGCTTATTTTGATTATCTTAAAGCCACTTTCATAGGTTATACCTCTGTTTCGCCTTTTAAGAAAGAGTACTAAAGTAGTGCATGCAGAATAAGTGCCTAATTTATTATTGATATGATTGGTCGACCACTTGGTTCAATCGTTCATCTTAGTAATTGATGGGGGTGGGGATTACTCATTATTGCCCCCTGGGTCAACTGTAGTTGTGAAGAAAGTCAAACGCACGAAGATGCAGAGGTTTGCATAACATTTTACATTGTGGAAGTATAGCAGACGCATATATTAACTAGTAATTGCTGATGTTTTAATTTTTAAATTCCATGAATGGTTATTTAATATTAGCTAACAAGATGGCAAAAGAAACTTATGCGCACCCAATGCTAATTCCCTAATTTTCATAACTTCAGATATAGCTGTGTTTCAGTCGAAGATTTATTGGCTGATAGATTCTTGAAAAGATGATTCTATGATTTTTAAGGAATTTCATAAAGCATTTCTATAAAATGTGCAGATGGAGAGGTTGGCAACTATTCTTCTAAAACGAATAATGGCGATTCTTACCATATGTGCTGAAATGCAAACATGTCAAACGTTTTTGAAAGACATTCCTGAATCACTGCTACCAAATAGCTAAAATCCATCAAGATTCCTGCATATTTCACCAAAAACAATCCCATATGAAAACGCTAGCCAATTGGAGATGTAATCATTGTTTATTAACACCCTGTTTACCGTCTTCAGAGTTAGAATAGAATAGTTTGAATTCCATTCACAAGCAACTGTTTGGAAAGTTAAGCGGAAGGAAGGTGGGAATTGGTACTGGATTAATGGTAATACCAGCCATTTATTTTTCTTTTAGTGCTTAATGACTTTAAAATGACCATTTCAGATGCATGTGGCGGTGTTATAAATGCTGCCAACGGAACAATTCAAACACCCGGATTTCCAGCTGAATATCCACCGAATAAGAATTGCATTTGGAAGATTATCGCCGCTCCAAAATCTACCATCTTCCTCAACTTCACTCATTTTGATCTTGAGGGCAAAAATGTAAATTTACTATTCAAGTTTCCTTATTTCATAATGGAAATCGATGTTTCAAGATGAAAAAAAACATTTTACAATGGTATCTACGATTGAACAGCTGTCTCAGTCGATCAAAGTAGTGAATGGTGGGGTTTGGTGTCTATTTTCCGCTGACAAGATGTTGCCATATCAAATGAAAGGCAATACTGGAGTGCCTTCACTCCAAGATACTGTACTGATTTCTCATAGACTACTTATGTCTTGAAGGTCACTTTGTAGTATTAGCAGCCCAAGGCCAAACCACTATCGAATCGCTAGGCCCTTTGAGCAGATTAGCTATCAAAATGTCGGAAGCAGTTTGCACCCCCCCCCCACTTGAAGGTTTAGTGGAGGATACAGATCACTCATTTCAAAAATAAAGCATTGACTCTGTGGGCTTGGATAAAGATTGTCGGAATCTTATCATCTCTAACAGCACTCTCAATGTTTCTAATGGAGAGAAGCTACGCTGATAGTTTAAATTATTGGGAAAGAGGATGATGTGGGCTGCTGCTTGCCAAATCCTCTTAGCTCCCTTCAATCAAAGCAACTGTTACCGCTTAATTAACTGCATTTGGCCCAATTTTCTGAAAGTTGTCCCAATTTATGGGAGCGTGAACTTAACAACAGACCACTTGGCCAATTTTTGGATTGTGTGTAACGGGATGTCTGACGCCAATACCACCTAACTCCTAATGACTCTTTCATCCCGATTAGCAGTGGTTACAAGTGGTTGTCAAAGTAACTTATGTTCCATCTATTTTTCGTGGTGAAAATAATTACCTTGCTTCCGGGGTTAAGCCTTCGCTATTCACACGCTGGTAGCGGTCTTGGTTTCACAAAAATTATGATTGTACTTTCCTGTGTATTTTATTCTTGGGGCGTTAGTGGTTGGTTAACTTGGTTTGTTGAAAAGAGGGGTTTTTATCGGCTACAATGTTTAAGTTAATGCAGGCAAAACAATCATTGACTTTATCAAAAAATAAAAAACTCGATTTCCAATTCTGAGATTTCTCTTCACGGGCATTGGAACTTATCCACCGCCACCTCAAACACTTTTAAATTATTTATTAAGACGTCCAATCAAAAAGGAGATAAGGTAAAATGTCGATAAAATGTTCTGAGTGAAAGTTCATATTGAAATCTTTGATCCAATTCCCTCCATTATAATCTTACAAGTAAATCCTTTTTAATTAAGCAAACTCAAAAGAAACGTGTTTTGCTATTTAAGTAGATACCGAAGCAGTATTCCATGAATGTAAACTAAGTTTCATTGGTCCTGAATGAATCAAGTTAAGTTATATTTCTATTGAATGCTCGATATGTGTGTTTTAAGCCATGTTATCAGCTCTTATTGCATTTTCAGTTGGAAAATTACCACGTACACTCTCAAGTCGTTTTAACACCTACACAACATTTTTCATGTAGTTGCGTAACGTAGAAGAGGGTTTTATTTAGTCTATTGTACTTTGTTGTACGGAAGAAAATCAGTGGTATCTAGACAACGATAAAGTTTCAATTTACCCAAAATTAAAATAAGAATTTCATTATTCACAGTATGGGATATGACCTATTTCTTAGCATCTGGATAGCCTATTTCTTTTGCCATTTAAATTCATTCAATCATAATTTATCAATCAATATCTCTCTCTCTGAAAGCCTGGTATGCAATTACAATGTCTTAGAATAAACAGATACGATGTGCGGTTGAAATCCTTAAGCACAGTATGAATTCATCTTTTTTTCATTTATCTATTTTTCCAGAAAGCCTGCAACTACGATTTTGTCAATATCTACAGCGGTCCTCAACATAACCAACAGAAAATCGGCACATTTTGTGGAAACACACTCCCAGCGCCAATAACATCTCATACTAATGAGTTGAACCTGGAATTCTACACAGATGGATCCGTGCAGAGAACAGGATTCAAAGCAGTATTTTTTACTGATCTTGACGAATGCGCTGACAACAATGGAGGCTGCCAGCATATATGCCGAAACACAATAGGATCATATTACTGCGAATGTCGACCCGGCTATAAGGTATATGGCAGATTCAACTGTAAAGAAAGTAAGTGGCATGTGTTTCTATCGATCCATCCAACTACCACAAGGGTAATTAAAGTGGTTTCGCACGTATAATGTGCTCCTCTTCCGACTAATAATAGCTTTACTGATTGTAACAGTTGTTGCAGAGGCTTCGAATATACTTTTTTTACCTCATGGGACGAAAATTCCAGCAGTCGATTTACAAACTTCAGTGAACACTTGTATTTCAAAAATTTTGCGATTGTGGTAGTCGGGTCGATTGATTATGGTCATTTAAGGATATCTAATCATACCCGGGTGAATTTTTATTGATCTTTGAAATCTATCGAGAATGTTCTATGTTGTGCCTATACCACTTCTTTGATTTCTGAATATGGTTCATTGATTTAATGACGATCCATTAGAGCCATTTATTGCAAAGGTGGGACTTTGAAAAGTCAAGATCCAGAAGAATTTAATTTAATTTCAATATCTCGTGGATATTTTCATCTTTTACTTGGACTTCTCATGTGTGATTGACCAATCCGTGCCCAAAAAGTTAAGTATTAAGAAGAGTTTGATGATTTAAGATGACACTGAAGAGATTAGAGTATTCTGCCCGCACTGCTCTTTATTCACAAACCTCGAAGTCGCCTAAAACTTGAGAAGTTGAATAGTGTCTATTTATTCATTTTTATCAAAAAGTAGGCGTTATGATAGTTTTCATTAGTCCTTTAGTTGATTTTGAGCTTCACAGAGGAGAGGAACATCAAAGTCACAAAATGTCGAGAAGGGAAACAGAGGAGTGATTCACTTGTGTAAGAGAAACAGACACGACGGAAGAGAAATCGTAAGGTGAGTACTGTGGAAGTGGTCGAATATGACATACAGTGGGGGGTCATGGTAGTTTGTAGTAAGAAGTTAGCTGCAGGTTTATAGACTTTTCTGTCGTATGAGTATACGTTGCCCACTGGTGCACCACATGGAGTTTAGTCTATCGCGCACTCCTGAATAATGTCTCTACATGTTGATAACCGCCATGACGATTCTGCCAAACGGATTTGCTATCAGCATCTTGAACACTGGCCTAAAGCCCTCTTTGTACCATTCGTGTTCTTATCAACCTCGATGAGTAATCGGTAGCTCAGGGGAATCGTATACCGCCTACGCGATGGATACCATTTGCATTCATTTTTAACTTACTGTCTAATAGTCATGCCTTTTGTGCAATTCGATTGTTTTGATTTGACTTTGACACTTTGCTTCCTACCCAAACTATTATTAGCAAAATGTTGAGTTATTTTATTCTTTCTCTTCCATTAGCGATTAAACTCTAGAATGAAATGAGATTTCCTCAGCGACTTGAATCAATTTTATCTCAGTTGAAATTCGTCTTGGCCCTTTTCAGAGATTCTCCTAAGAGGGGACTCTTTGCGCGAATTAAATCGTATATAAAGCTCTTAAAGTGTTAAATTTGAACAGACTTTTACGAATATCTTGATTTTATTAACAGTGTGCAAAGAAAATATCCATTCATGGAAATTGCTCCGACCATCAATTATTAAAAACCAGTTTATTAAACTTTATTTCAGTCGGAAAGAGTGCTGGATGTCAACAGGAAATATCTTCACCCGAAGGTGAAATCCGTACTCCTAACTGGCCCAGCGAATACCCAGCTCGACAAAACTGTCAATGGAAGATCACTGCCACACCTGGTCATAGGGTTAAAGTTGTAAGTTCATCAATTTAGTGCTAACAAATAGCATTGCTACTGAAATAAATTAAGTAAAAGATGCATTTTGCCTGCAGGTATTCGACTCTTTTGAAGTTGAATCACACCAGCAGTGCATGTACGATCGGGTAATCGCTTACGACGGATTGAATACAGATTCAGCCCAGTTAGGACGCTTTTGTGGAAGCCGAAAACCTTTACCAATAATTTCAACCGGGAGCACCCTTTTACTTACTTTCAATGCTGATGGATCTGTTCAACGGAAGGGTTTCAGGGCACAGCACTCCACCGGTATGCTTTACCTGCTTAAATATTTATAGGTATAGAAGTAGACTCAACCTTCCTTATTTGATTATTTTACTATTTCAGTCTGCGGTGGTGACCTTAAAGCTGACGTATCTCCTCAGAATCTTTTCTCACATGCTAAGTTTGGAGATCTAGACTATCCAGTCAATCAGCAGTGCTACTGGACCATTCACTCGAACCTCAAAAATTACACCATTCTAATTCGGTTCTTATTCTTCGAAGTCGAAGAGGAAACTCTTTGCACGTGAGTGTATCATGATATGCCCATTACCTTGAAAAAAATGCTATCTTACAACCCATTTCATGAATGTAGTTACGACTACGTGAAAATATTTGACGGTCCGGATGGGGGAGCACAACGACTGGGAGAGTATTGTGGCCGAAAGGTAACCTCATTTGACGAATAGTAGGATTTAAATAGTTATGAAATAAATAACCTAGCATTACCTATTGCTACAGCTGCCTCATGATTCGTATGCAGCATCTGGAAGCATGCATATTCAATTCTACACGGATGATACCATAAGCGGAAAAGGTTTCCATGCACAGTATCAACTAGTTCCCAACGGAGCCGTAGCTAATCAAAATCAGCTTAATCTTTCTCCAATTGTAAAGTTACCCAATTCACCTCCTTCCCACTATCGATCGGAGCAGCCAGCTTATAGACACCGCCGGCAATCAGCTGCAATATCCCTTGCTAATTCCTCTCCAAAGGCTAAGGCCCCTTTCCACGGAACTCGATATGTTTCAAGAATTCATCGAACTTCTCCCTGGATAAGCCAGAAGAGTCTTTATGGAAACTATCGACCTCAGCCCACCGTCCAGCCTACACAAGTGTCAAATCGGGCATGGAGGGTCCCCTATAGACCTGCACAACCCTCCCATAGATCAGTACGAACTCAAAATCGGATCTATAATCCCCACGCAGGTTGGAGTGGCAGTGACTCTCGAAGACTGCACCCTCAATTGAGACCCGACGTTGAATACGGAATTCATGAAGTAGGAGGATCGACTAGTAGTTACCTTCCAGCGGCCACTTATAACTTCCAACAAAATAACTATCAAGGAAGTAGGCAGAAATCATCTGGGTACCGTGGTTCGAATACTTCCTATCGTCGCATTTCTACTACCTAATGAGGCTTAGAATTCTCTCTCTGCTTCCTTTTCTCTTTCATTGAACTAATAATGCATCGCTCGCCCCCCCCCCTCACCCCCACCCCCACAACCCCATCCCCTACAATATCCCTTTGCAGTTGGTTTCTCTATTTCACCCTTCCTTTCTCCTACAAGCAGAATTTTTGCACCCTTTACTCGTCATCGTTGTCTCATATACATATACATAAGTCGAACTAACTCTTCAGCGCATTATACCCCCCATTCTACTTTTATCACTTCTAAAGAAGATAAACGTGGAAACACTTGAAATTGGTGTGATCAATGCCATCCAGATTTGGTTAAAAACACTGTTTTGTGGGAGGTGCTGGTATGTTTTCTGAAGCGCTGTTTTACTCGCCAACTAAGCTAATTATGCCCTTTTATTAGCTTGGTCATGTGTTTGTCAATCCGCTATGAAAGATTAGTGCATCATCTTTCGAGAATAAAGTCTATTTATTAAGAAGACATCTCTTATAATATGAGTTTTACTGTTTTGTACCAGCCTCTTGGCCTATTAGGTCAAATTCGCAGACAGAAAGGACAAAGTCCTTTACCTAACAGAGTATGTTCATAGAAATATGACCTTAACCTTAAATAAATCAGTCCACTTGCCCTGAATAGGAGGTCGAGTGTAATAATATAAAAGCAGCATAATCGTTGTTTAAGGTTAACATTGCTATTTTCTGTTAAAATGCAATGACAATCTGTAAGTATTAGTCATGGGAAAGCATCGGATTTAGGGAAATAGGTTAATTAGGCATTGAATGTTTAGGAGGAAGCATTGAGGTGTCTCTAAACCAAGAAATCTCCTTACAAAATTAATGATATGGCTTAATGCTCTCAGGATACGACAGCTTTCCATAGTGCTGAAAGATGAATGGGAAAAAGAGAGGGTAGGAGTATGAAGAAAAATTAGAAATTGGGGAAGGAGAATGGATGGAATCTGGATTGTGTGGAGCAAGTGACTGAATTGCCTGATTTTGTTTCCTCCGTGGATCACAGTGTGAAGACTGGGGGGGGGGGGGGGAGGGAAGGGGGAAGGAACCATGGGTCTTGCCCTTTAATTATGGAAAAATTGTGTTATTCTTTCTCATATAATTGTGATTTAGTCATTGTGATATGGCCTGTAGCGGACTGCTACACCAATAAGCCTAGACTTTACTCAGAAATCTCTATGGCAGGTTTTCAAACGTCTAGCTAGACTCCCAGAACCAGCTAAGCTGTAGCCCAGCTATCAAAGAAACAGACGTGTAGCACGGAGCACGTTTATTCAGTAGCGGAAAACAGACGTGTAGCAAGGAGCTGTAGCCCAGCTATCAAAGAAACAGACGTGTAGCACGGAGCACGTTTATTCAGGACATATCTTGCGGATCACGTGTGTACACGCATGGAGCCACTCATGATCAGGATGGGGGATTAGGTTAAACAGAGGTTGATGATTGGTCACTGTTTGTACGGTCGCTGCACGCAGAGTTGTGCGGCCGCACCTCCCAATCCTGGCGAGCAGACATGCAGGCATACGATGACGCACACAGTGATAACGTGTCCCACAGGCCTAGCGTTCAAATTTGACGTTTATACCCTCAGGTTCATGAACAAGTCAATCTCTTCTTCTTCTTCCTCCTCCTCCTCTTCTTCTTACAGCCAAGCGAAGCCACTCGGGACAATAAACAATTTTGTAAATTAGATGAACTTCAGAAGAAGTCAAATATATTATTAAGGTGGGGGGGGGGGGGGGGGGGGAAAATTTTTT
>UZAE01001786.1:0-11506 GCA_900617975.1 Rodentolepis nana
GTGGTTTGGTGGGAATTTGTATATACTTAATCGTTGGCTAATGCTCACCTGATGTTGCTATACCATAGCTGGCTCAGGAAAGTGAATAGAGCTGCAGTAATTTCGCAATTACAGGTGAAATAAAAAAGACTGAATAAAAGTTTTCTACATATTAATGATGTTCAATGGAAGCAAGAAGACGGCTAATGAATTGCTATTAATTAACTGCTATAAATGTACCCCCCCCCCACCCTTGGGGGAAGCTGAAGTCAAAGTTTAAGGACTAATGATAAATATCATAAAGCCTGCCATTTGAAATAAATAAATAAATGATGTTCAATTGTCAAAGCACCATTAAACTAATTATAGTTCATGTCCAGAAATAACTGTCAATCTGCCAGAACTTTAGTGCGCTAGTACATTGAAAAGGCTGAATTTGAGTTCAGTTTCGTCTTCTCCTTAAAGCTTTCCAACTCAAGTATTGCTGAAAATTTCCTTAAGAAACAAGGAAATTCTAAACATTTTCTTGGAACTTTTTAGATGAGGAACAATTGAAACAATATTTGGAAATAGCTGGAAAATATCTCTAAATATATATTCCTATTTGTGTAAAATGCTAAGAATAAAGCGTTTCCTCTCTGCTGTTCACCAAATTAAATAGAAGTATTAATTTGATTAATCATGATCTGATGGATTTTATCTGTTTTCTTTAAGTTTTGATATTTTTCTCACTTGGAGTCTCGCCTTGCTTGTGCTAGCACAAGATAGAAATTTTGTGTGGATGGAAACAATAAATTATTTCAAATACATCTTAAAATTAATTTATTTTTATCTAATGGCAGGCATTTTGGTAGTTTCATTAGCCCTTTAGGTGACTTCAGGCCTCACAGAGGAGAAGAAATATCAAAGTGAAAAAAACTCGAGAGGGGGGGGGGAACAGAAGAGTGTTTCAAAGATGTAAAAGAGACAGACACAAAGGTAGAAAAAAGGTGAGGTGAGTACTGTGGAAGTAGTCGAATATTACATACAGTGGGGTGATGGTAGTTAGAAGCCAGAAGTCAACTGTCGGTTAATAGACTTCTTGCCGTATGAGTATACGTTTCCCAGGGTGCACCACGTGAAGGTAAGTCTATTGCACACCCCATACATCTTAAAATAGTTAACCGCAAAGCAGACCAAATACATTTGATAGTAGTAGAGCGAAAAATTTCCTACATTGATTGGGGTCGTGTGCCATGGCGCATTAGTCATCGTGCCTGCCAGCCCCCCTTCAGAGGTCACGCTTCATTTCCCAGTCATCAATCCAGACACGCAACATTCGTTCGTACTGGTTATGTTAGAGGTTTGGGCGAACGGCTCTAAAATGCAACCCTCCGCTTAACTGAGGGGAGAAAAACTTTTTTCCAAATGGGATTGTTTATTTCTCTAATTAGTATTATTAGTAGGAGCGTTTATGATGCAGTCTCTTACAAACAAGCTTGATTCGTTCTTCACTTTAGTCGCCCAAATGTGTAGTTTCCAAATATTTATTTATATCAAAAGACAGGCTTTATGATAATTTTCATTTGTCATTTAGTTGACTTCAGACTACACGGAGAGAATCACAGACGGAAAGGAGACAGACACAAAGGTAGAGAAAAAGGTAAGGTAAGGTGAGTACTGTAGAAGTTGTGGAATATAACATAAATTCGGGTCATATTAGTTTAAAGTGAGAAGTAAACTGTTGGTTTATAGACTTTTAGCCATATGAATACACATTGCTCAGGGTGCACAACGTGGAGGTAAGTCTATCGCCCATCCCGAATTCCAAATAGTGTTTCAGGTTATTTTGCATTGCAAATAATTGGTGATAAACTAAAAATGAATTTTGGAAGGTTAAACATTAATAACTCATTAATTTCAAGGCAATTTTGATGAGGTCAATAGAGTATGCGTACAATTTTTGCAAGGCCATCTACTTGACTCTGAGGGGAAGAGGATCATTCATTTTGATTAATGCTAATTCTAATAAGAAACCAAATAATTACTCTCAAGTATTACTTCCCATAATATCGAGGCTTAATAAATGGTAAATGGTAGGGGATTGGTAAGGTGCTGTGAGCAAAATCAAGGTACTAACACATTTTCAATGTCCAAATTCCCTCTTTTCGTTCCCCGAATTGGTGCTGCCAACAAGTCAAGTCATATTTTCAGGCTGTCAAATCAAAATCTGCAGTAAAGAAAAGGATCAAATAATAAATGCAATTTGAAATGATTAAATTCAATTGTCTTAATAATACGAGTTCCCAATTACAGTTAGATCATTTCAGCCTTGAATGACTTAAAAATTTTCTCTTGATTTCATCCTGATTAGGTAAAATATTCCAATGCAATTTAGAAAACATTATCAAATACTTTCTCGCATATTGAAGTTCAAATGGTATTAGCTTTGCATATTTATAATTCAATCAGATAAGTTGTCTTGATGATGAAATGCTTCACAGCTGAGAGCTGTGTCCCAGACACCTCCAAAGATGAACTTCACCGGCGAGAAGTACTCACAAGCGCCTTATTTGCCACTGGGATTAATCAAGATCTTCAATTGTAAAGTAATACTTTCTTAATAAAAGCATTTCAAAAACTCCATATATCTCTTGTCCAAATAGTACCCTTGTTAAGTAAATGTTCTTGAAGTTAAAAGAAATTAGTCAGTGTTTCATTATTATTAAAAAGTCAATGGACCGCTTTGTTCAAATAGTTTTGAATTAGCTACCTTTCTGGAATATGCACTGCAGACAAATGGCAGGCGTTTTGATAGTTATCATTAGCCCTGGAGCTGGCTTCGGGGTTTTGAAAGTTATCATTAGCCCTGGAGCTGACTTCGGGGCTTCACAGCAGAGATAGGAAGGAACATCAAAGTGATAAAAAGTCGAGAGGGGGAACAGAAGAGTGATACACAAGTGTAAAAGAGACAGACAGACAGACAAAAAGGCATAAAAAGGGTAAGATGAGTACTGTGAAGGGGTCGAATATGACAAATAGTCAGGCCATTGTAGTTTGAAGTCAGAAATCAACTGCCGATCAATCGACTTTTTGCCGTATAAGTATACGTTTCCCAGGGTGCACCACGTGGAGGTAAGTCTATTGCGCACCCCTGATTTAATAATGTCCTTATTCATTACTGAGACATATTGAAGATTTGAATTCTCGGCTATGTTGAAAAATCTGACTTTATCGAAAAATTGGAAGTCGCGAAACGAGGATATTTCTTCAATTAATAACCCTTCTTACCAAATCACGCTCCTTTTAAAACTCGTCAGAGTTAAGTTAGTTTATTCAAACGTCTTTGAAGAAATATTTTGTAGCTTTGTAGCTGACAATAATGGAGGATTCTTTCAAATGACGCATTTTTAACTATTGGAAAACAATTATTTTCCAGTATCACATATGACAATTTGCATTTGAGGGAATTACGGAATGTTGACGCCCGATCTCAGTAAAATTCTATATCCAATTGTGTCTGAACTTGAACAATACTCCTTTACACATTCAATTTCGAATATAAAATGATCCAAATTGCCAGGAATTAATCTCAATTTTCTTTTAGCTGCCTTATCAATCCGTATATCTGATTTAATAACCATTTCAACATTTACATTAGAACCAAAGCTATAAATACCTTAAGATTTTATTTCATTGACATTGATGTTTGGTCAATTACTAGTGGCATTTTCGAATTCATCATACTGGCTCACATTGATAAGAAATTCTTCATTTTCTCATCTACACTTTACCAGTGCGACCTGCCACTTTAGACAAAATTATATGTTTCGAACTACCTTCCTCTACTATTTCCCTTTTGCAGCCTTCAAATCCCAGCTCCAACGGAAATTAGTTCAAGGTCAAAGCCCCGGATCACGTATCAGTAAATCAGGTGGAAAAAGTCTGACATATTAAGATTTAGAGTCTTCCCTCAGAGTTGGGGAGATATACACTACTCTCTAACTTATGTTGTTAATTCAAATATGAATAATTAATTACACTTTTATTTAGAAAGCAAAATCTTCGTCCAAATTGGCCAGTTATCAACAAACCAACAGAAGTATACATGTTAATTTATGAAGGATGGAGAAGGAGTATTATGACTTAAACTTATAAAAGTCCAGCGGTATAAAAACACGAATTTTCTATCTTACTAATAAGGCGCCTAAGATTAGAAATTAGCGAAATTTGTTATCTTGGAAAATTATATTATTTTATTCTTTCCCGGGAAACATCCAATCATATTGTGCTGATTAGAGTCCTAGTGATAGTTCGTATCAGAAGTGTGACAGATGTTCTTAATCGCTCTGTGCATCACACCTCGCCCCCCCCCCCTACCGCATATTCCTTAATTAGCTTCACTAACCAATGAAATTTGAGCAAATGCCCACAAAGGAGCCATTACGTAATGCTAGAGTTATTCCCAGGTGGAGGAGGTAAGGAAGGGTAGGGGAGGGGAGGGATGCGTTTAAACTGAAATGCTGTTGTCCTCGTCTTGTTTACGTGAAAGATGAATTAAATTTAAAAGTGTTCTTAACCAAATAAATGAACACAATTAGATTTTACTTGAATAGCTTTTTGCTCTAGAGGCCATGAAACGTGTCTGAAAATGAATTTAAAGCAATCAATTCCCATTTATTAATATTGATATAAATAAATAATTTAAGTTAATTATTCCACTTCGAAACAAAATTTCCAACCTTTTGAAGTACTTAAATAATGAAAACTAAGTATTTATTTCGTCCAATATATTTATTGACAACATTTTCTCAATCACATACATTTTCGTAACTTTATGTTACATTTAATTTATCATTTTATGTTAAAAATGAAAACTCATATTGCTTTCTATATTATTTTTATTATTTCATAGACGGTGGATGACAATCACATCTGTCAATGCAAAACAAAAACAAGTTGTAAAGTGTGTCCCACCCCAAGGGGTAGGGGTGGTTGAGCATGGAAACCTAAACTTAGTTAAAATATACCTGTTTATTAAAAATTGGATTATGGGATATATGAGGTACCTGGAAAGCCAGTGTAATTGAAAAATGAATAACCAGATTTTAGTTTCATTTCAACACGGTATTTAAAATGTCTCAGAAATGTCACGGTTTCAAGAGGTTTAGTTTTTAAAGTCATTTTTTACGAAATCAAAGGCTGTCTGTAAATATACCGAATTTGGAATCTGATAAAATGAGACCACATTGTGAATAAAATCGATTTAATAGATTAAGTCTTAGTGGGTAACATTTGCTAAATGACTCTTAATGATAGCTGCTAAATAGAAATAGAAATAAATCATGCCATTAAAAAATTCTGATTAGCATAAACTACTATAGCTATATTGAGTAAGATTTCTAGAAAGAAACTTATATTATTATTTGTGTATGAGTAATAAATGGCTCCTTTATGGAATTATTTTATGGCGATGAAACTGAAATACTGAGCCCCGATAGGTGAAGAAATTACAATAATTTTATTGGGCTGGGTAGAAAACGATTGAGAATCGCCTGATTTAAATATTGCCTTCACTGTTCTCTTCCAAATTCCATTCCAAAGCTGTTGATGATCGTTAAATTTATCTGAACACCAATTGATAATATTGATAGGATGCAATTTTAACCTAATATTTTAATATATTGAATCAGATTGCTTACTTTAATCCGAAAATATTACAGGTGGATTTAATTTGCCTTAAAATTTGTTAATAAAATAACTCAAGCTAGTTTGTCAATGAACTCATCTACGGAACTGATGATGTCATTCCAGATAAAATTAGTCCCCCCCCCCCACCTTCTCATTAACCTATTCAAAAATAATCCTCCCAAAAAAACCAGTGGTTATTATCTATTGGTTAAATGCTTTCTTACGGTTAATAAGGCCAACTTCACTCTAGTCTGGTCACGTATGCTACAAACCCATTGCTAAAATCTGATTGGCTCACGGTTTTTTGTATCTCAGGCAAAACCCTATCTAGTAAATCCATTAAGGTAAGAATATCAATTTAAATTACTTAGATATTATTTACAAATTTGATAGCTTGACTCAATTTAATTTTATTCACTTGGAGTTCCTGTATACCAATGTTAAACGAAATAGATGAAATCTATTTCAAATTGCTAGATACTGAAATTTAAAGTGAGTTCATTTATTTTATGTTAACATTTTTCGATTGATCTTATTAATCCAATAAGCAAATATCAGTGGAAAAAGAATGAAACTTATCTGATATATTGGGTAGGAGATAAAAATGTTAGGTCGCATATTCGCTTGGTAATGGAACGAAGCTCCCAGGGTTTACATCTCGCGGCCTAATTTATCGATCGTTCCCTCCCCCCCCCCACACTTCACCCATATTGATTTGCAGACCCACGCTTCACCTGATAATCATCACCGTTCGTCTTACCTTCCCTGGATGCCCTTAGGTCAAGGTATACTTCATTGGTTTGCCTTGAATGGTAACCTAGTGTGGCGCATTTTATTCTGATTTCCGAAAGAATGAATTTGCAGTAAAACTGAATTTACATTCCACAAAAAGGTTAAGACGAAAATGATATTTTGTTATCCTCGTGGAATTCGTATTGCGTCCTACAAAATTTGCATAACTATTGTGGTATTTTTTAAAATCACATTCTATTATTGTTTGTCAGCACCGTGTCAAACAATTAGCAAAATGTTTTCCCCAGAACTAGGGTGATCAATCAATAGGTGGCTAATGATAAGTTTTGAATTAGTTAAACTAAGCGTTGAATCGTTAATAACAGAAGCAACTGCTCGACTTGGGGTTGAGATGAGCATTTGCATGCATTATTCATAGTAACAACAAAAATAGTTGTAGTCTTTGACATTGCTATAATTTCTGTTTTGGCCAAAACTTCCATATCAACCTCTCGATCAGACAGAAGCTTTCTATCATTGCAGCAAGACCTGGCATTCCAAATCCCAATCGCCAGGGAATGACCCATTGCTTTCCTATCTATAGAGAGATCGATTACAGCACATGTAAATTACAATTCAACTGGCCATTCAAATCCATATTTATACGCATAGAATTGGCCTATCAGTAAGTTATAAACGGTTCTCAGAACCGATATAAGCTATTACTGGGCTCTAGTTATACCCCAGTGACGAAAATTCCTAGCACCGAGCCTCCAAACAGTTGGGTTATTTGTTCATTTGCCTTACAAAGTAGGACAAACAACTTTGTAGATCAGTATTCTCCTTCTTATAACTAGTCAGAATGGATATATCGACTAGGTTTGTTAAAAGACCCGAGTTCTCATGCCATCAATTTACTAACTTATTGTAAACGTTTCCCATGAGAAAAACGGACAGCCACTTACCTTGATCATAATGTAAGTATAGTTAATCGCTGATGGCTAATTGAAAAGCACGAAAGTAACGTTCGGTAGGACGATTCTACCGTTTTATGTAAATAAAGGATAGATAATATTTAACTTACAAACTATTATTGAAAATAAAATTAAATATTCTTGACAAATCATATGCGAAATTTCAAATATCGCGCCTTTTTCTCGCCTATTGGGTATCTCTTACAGATATTACTCCTTCTACGGTGGGTGATAATTAGGGCGAAGACATTTTCTACTGAATAACAACAACACCAGGTCACCAGAGAATGTAATTTAAACCAATACGAAAGGGTCATCGAGACAACTGATCAAACAAACTTTTTGTTTATTGTTACTAAAAGCATCCTTTTGAATTTTGAAAGAATTAAAAAAATTCAACATTTCAATGAAATTTTCTTTCCATAATGCCAATCCTACGAATTATTGCAGTAATGAAAATTGGTGAAAGTCATTTTAAAAAAAAGTGAAATCTAGCAATTAGCTGATATAAGAGTAGGCATCTGATGAATGACGCTTGACGGGAATTTCAAAACGACATTGCAGTAGGCTTGACCTCGATTGGCCAACTTTCAAACTCTAGGCACTACCTAGTCGAGGTGAGGGAAGTCCAGCCTATTCCCTCCTTTTCTCTAAAGACTGTCATTATATCTGAGTCAGTGACTATATATTTGGCTAGTGTGAATGCCACCATTTATATTTTGGAAAAAATCGTTTTCTTTTTTTAGGGAGTTACAATCGATCATGAACCTGTGTTGTAAATCAATAACTTTACCTGCTTTCTCTTTAGCTCTGGAACTGGCGTGCTGTCTTAACTAATCGAAAAATCTAAGACTAAGCCTGAATATCTGCAATCTTATTTGAAATCCCTTGAAATTAATTGTTGATGGACATGATAGTATTTACTTTATCTACTTGATTATTCGAAATTTTAAAAGTTGTAATACTTTGACTAAAGAAAAATTGTTTTCAATTTATCTGAATTTTGAATATCCATTGAAGTAATTAATCAACTTCTTGGAAGTTATGAGATCAAAATTAGCAAAATAGAGATGAAACTCTCCTTTCACTTGATTTTTGGGGAGAATTTATGTTCTTATTTACTCTTTATGGCCTTAATGCATGTGACACATACTAGGAGCAATCATTCTAAAGGTCAATTAATCCCATTGCAGATTAATTAACACAATGGATATATAGGCAGATATAAGGAAATAACTATTGAAACCAAGTGATCGTTCAGATTCAGCTAAGCGGCTATTAGAGTGCGTAATTGCATAATTCCAATTATTTTAACAGCTTTATTTCACTATTCCTATTAATGTCAACAAATTTAAGAAGACAATCAGAGCTATCTATCACGCTAAGCCATATCTCTGCTATGGTATAATTTTTGAAAAAAGGCGTCTTATTGACTAAGACAAGAGCAAAATCAATATACTTCGTCAACCTTAATTCGCACTATTTATCACCATGGTGGTGGGGGGTGGTACTGATTGTCCAGCGACGTCATCTAAGTTTTCATCTCAATTCCCCTGTTTACCCCCCTTCCTGAACCTTGAGCAATACACAACTAATCTATTTCAACTCTTGGTCTTTTGGTATATCCTCTTTAGCCTTAAGGAAGACTATTAGCTTGTAGAAATTTATCTCTCGACTTATTTACGTTCACTCGAGGTCTTTTTCGTGGTTAGTTTAATTCATTCTTTATTAATTCCACTTTATTATGGCGAACAAGAAAAATCCTTTCGAGGTAAGTTTCTCCTATGGGTTAATATTTGCTGAGTACAATCTTAAAATTGTTCAATTTGCTAGTCTAAGCTTATTAAAGTCCACCTTGCCACGCTCTCGTCTGCTATATTGAACTCTGAGTTCGATTCCCATCGGTGCACACCCGGCAGCCAATGCAGAACTGTAAACCCCAACAGTTAAGTCGAAGGATTGACAGGATTCATGAACGTCACCAGAGTTGCTCATTGATGTCGCTTTATACGTAAGACGAGCATTGGAAAAAGCCTTCCTAACTGGTTTTGAAATCATACCCAGCATATCTGAAAGTAAGCAACGATTTTTGGAGGCGGTAGAGATCTCGAAAGACCATGACTTGTCCCTCGATGAGCTAATTAATTGATTAGTGGACAACATAACTTGCATATGAAATAGAAGCTTCGCTCATATGAAATTAAATAAAGTGACTTTCAAATTCATAGAATATTTATCTTCCGCTTAATTGTAACAAACTACTCAAGTTATTTGAAATCATATTAGCCTTGGTACCGCCAAATCTTCTAACATATATGGTTAGTTCTTGTCAAATGGACCCTTTTGAACGTATAATTGGAGGAATCTTTTCTTGCCAACTTCCTCTTTTTCGTAGACTCTGACGGTCATCCTAGTCATCTTGATGCGGTCGTGCTGAGACAGAAAGCATTTTTTAGGTGACTAAGATTAGATTTGTAATCAATTCGAGTAGTTAACTCTTCTTTTCTCTAGGCTCTGCCGATGGGAGAACTGTAGACTTGAAAGGTCAACATCATGGATGTAGTGATATCGAGAAGAGGTATAGAAAGTGACAAGGAGTGAAGCTTTATAAAGAAAACGAGGTTCAAATATGAGGTTGCGCGTATCATCAGCTGTGAAGAACAAGAGGAACTCTCTAACATGACCCAAACGAATGTAGGGTCTTCTAATTGAACAACGTCGTTTATTTAGTAGAGACGTAAAAGCGGTTGATAAAAGAGTTTCCAAAAGTGGACATATATAGATTGAGTCTATGAACGGTCCTGCTCTTAAAAAAACAGTTCAAATCAGATAGTAAGGCTACTCTAAGAGCTCCACAAATAAGGGTCAGATCTCCCAATGCTAACTCGAAATAGCACCATTTGTTGAATTAGGAGCCAAGAGTCAGGTTGGACAGAAGTGTATTGCACAATTTGAAATGGATATGAAGGGGAAGGAGATCAAATACCCCACACTAGTGCTCGAGTTTATTTTGATCTCAAATAATTGGAAGTGTCATGTCGAAGATGTTATGTAATAATTGATAATGCGCTATTCCTCCCACATGTGAAGTATGTGGAAATTAACGCCAGCAGCATAATTAAACTTGACAATTAAAGGCGAAAAAATGCGCTGCTTTGCGTTAAATGTTTGCAATCATTACCACGCATTCCAATCTAGCAAAGCGAAATGACCATTTTCAGCCAATACCATTTCAGTCAAGTGGAAACGTGACACTTTAAGGCCACCTCTTTTAAACCCCAAATTAGACAATCATCCATGAAGTATAACTCATACTATTTGCTAAGAAACGTAAAAAACCATGAACAAAAACTGAGTAAAAAGTTGAGCTGCTTGTGAAACAAGCCTCTGTGAAATTATTCTTTATGTTAAAATAGTTTAATAACTTTTCAAATACTCTTCAACTACCTTTAGGTGCAGTTACCGACTACTCCTGTCAGGATGTTTCTTTCAACCCGGATGGAATAATAGAAGCATTGTTTGAACTTTGTTTAAATTCACGAGATTCTGCTCATTCTTACGAAAATATAATATTGTGACGTGCATTTAATTAATAAAGTTGATTTATTTATTGGAGGGAGGGGGGGGGGAATGGATACATTTCTTTTTGAATGCTATTCTTGAGGTTAAAAATGGAACGAGGTAGCATGAGCAATCATGAAATTAACTTATGAGAGCAAGAAAACTTCGACCTTATGCAACAAATCATTAAAGTTAACCATAATGAGTCAGCATAGTGGACTACACCTTTAGAGAACATGGGTAGTTCAATGTTTAAAAATGTTTGTCACAAATAGAACACATGTTGTCCTGACGTCAATATATACTTACTAACCCACTGCTTCGTTTTTCATTTTTTAAAATTCGAAAAGGTCTTTCCATTGCCGTGTGCAACAGTGGCAAACTGCCCTAATCCACAAAAATAAGAACCGTTAACATATTTGAATGAGGAGAATGAATTCCGTTGTTATTGATAGCGTGTTCAATAAAAATAATTAAGAAGATAGAGTGCCTGAAAGGAAACGGAATCGAATATCTCCAGTGAATAGAGTGCACGGGGTTATGAATATCGAGTATTTATTTATATCAAATGGCAGGCGTTTTGATAGTTA
>UZAE01001787.1:0-11505 GCA_900617975.1 Rodentolepis nana
TCAAGACGCCTGCCATTTGATATAAATAAATAAATAATTATCATATGACTCACCATTTATTTAAATAAAATAAATATATAATTGGTTTCCTTTTGGTACTGGAAAGTGGTATGAAAGGGCTTTGTTCTGAAAAATAAACAAAAATGGTTTGAATTTAAGATACAGTACACATTGATCGGGCTTCAGTGGAATACGATGACTTGGGTACCGCTAATTTTCTTTTCTTTGTTTGTCCTAATACCTCCTTTGCGTTTTATAATACTTTCTAATATTTTAAAGACACTATTCCAGGACGATTTGAAACTTAAGTTGTATTCATGTCAGCGCTTATTCAGCATTGGAATTCTGACTACAATTCATCCACCCTTCTACCTCCAAGAAAAGTTTCTTCTAATTATTACATTTCTGCTCGTAACGATACTCACGAGATTCGAATCCTTTTTTTTCGGGGGGGGGGTGTGTTGGACTTACCTCCACGTGGTGCACCCTGGGCAACGTATACTCATACAGCAAAAAAGTCTATTACCTGGGAGTTGACATCTGACTTCAAACCGCCATGACACCACTGTATCTCATGTTCGATTACTTCACAGTACTCACCTTTTTACACCTTAACTACCTTCGTCTTTCAAACACTCTTCTGCCTCCCCCCCCCCCGCCTTCCCTCTGTGAAGCCTGAAGTCAAAACGCCTGCCATTTGATATAATAATAACATTTCGAGATAACTAACCATCTAACTAAACTCCTATTTCAACTTTATATATAGATTAATAATATTTTCACTAACAAAATCGATATACCCCAAATGGCTTTCTGAATTTCCACCCTCCCCCCCCCCCAAATGCAGCAATGTATTCTAAGTCAACGGTAGCTGCCTCAGTAGTTGACTGCAGTGATGACTCGCATTCTCCTACTGCCAATGCAAAGTTTTTGGGCATTTTAGATGCGGAAGTATGTTTGGACTTGCCCTAAGAATGCGTGCTCCCACCCAATGCCAAATTATAGGAAGATAATTAGATTTATGTCTGCTTTTAGGAATATGCACGCGTATGGAAAAAAAAGCATAGAGGATGTGTAATTGATAAATCTGCCTACCGCTTGCAATTGGCAGAAAGTGCCGTAATTGGATATGAAAATCAACATACATGAATTTGACCTCAAATTGTTATAAACAATACGAAGAAGGTGGTTGACTTCTCTGTTTTGGGAGAAATGTAAGTCTTATAATGCGTATTAAGAGAAAAAAGGATTAAAAATCTCTATGCTTAGTTAACATAATATAAGTTAATAAATATATTTTTCTCATTTCGATATCTTAGTTAAAAAATAGACAATAATCTTACTTCTGACATAGTGAGTTATTTTTCCTATCCTCGAGAACTTTTTGACATGCAAATTAATTACTTAATTTGACGTGCTCCCATTAATGCACTATAGCAGTTTATAAGGATGAATCCTTTCCGTGAATTTAAATAACTTGAATTGTTTTTATTCCTACAATAGCGAGTAGGACTCGGTCTTTGTGTACTATGTTTCATGAAAAAAATGTTTTCGCCTTCTAAAATTAACTCGTTTGTGTACTACTTTAGTGGAACGCTTTCTATTCCAGTAAAATGATCTGCGGGAAATTTCCTCAATTTCGGTCGAATTTGTATTGATCGTGTACCTTTCAAAAGTTTCTAATATACCCTTTCGTCCACCCTCGAGGGGATTACTTACCTCTCACTATCTCTTTCTCTCTCTCTTAGTAAGAGTACCTTAAAGAGTGATATGAGCATATATTGCCACGGGGTTATGGGCGTTTTTTCATCCTTTCATATGACTTTAAAAGTGTTTATTTTAATAAGAGAGGGGTGTGCGATAAACTTACCTCCACGTGGTGCACCCTGGGCAACGTGTACTCCTACTGCAAAAAAGTCTATTAACTGGTAGTTGACTTCTGACTTCAAACCGCCATGACACCACTGTATGTCATATTCGACTACTTTCACAGTACTCACCCCCCACTCTATGCCATATTCGACTATTTCCACAGTACTCACCTTACTGTATGTCATATTCGACTACTTCCACAGTACTCACCTCATTGTATGTCATATTCGACTACTTTCACAGTACTCACCTCAACCGTATGTCATATTCGACCCCTTCCACAGTACTCATCTTACCTCGACTATTTGTCATATTTGACCCCTTTCACAGTACTCATCTTACCTTGTCATATTCGACTACTTTCACAGTACTCACCTCACCTTCTGTAACACTCTGCCTTTGTGTCTCTCTCTTTTACATCTATGAAACACTCTTCTGTTCCCCCCCCTGCCTTTGTGCCTGTCTCTTTTACATCTTTGAATCACTCACTTTTTTGTCTGTTCTTTTACATCTTTGAAACACAGTACTCACCTCACCTTTTTCCACTCTTGTGTCTGTCTCTTTTACATCTTTGAAACTCTCTTCTATTCCCCCCCTCCCTCTTGAATATTTTTCACTTTGATATTTCTTCTCCTTTGTGAAGCCCGAAATCGGCTAAAGGGCTAATGATAACTATCAAAACGCCTGCCATTTACCGAAATCGGCTAAAGGGCTAATGATAACTATCAAAACGCCTGCCATTTGATGTAAATATTTAAAGAAAGTGTTAGCATACACATGACTTCTTCTGGCTTTTTGTCGACCGAAATTAATGTCAAATAGCCAAATTTATAAATTGATTCTGGGGCTAGTTATGTCAGCCGTGAATAAGCAACTGAAGCTTAGATTTTTATTCTAACCTGAAACGCTTGTTTTTTTTGCATTTTTGCGTACATGTGCTAGTTATACACGTGACCTTGAATTGATGTTGATTTAACAATTAAATTGAATCACGCTGATGCATGAGGAAGTTGGGACTGAGGAGATAAAAATGCCGAGTGAAAATACCACAAGTCCCGTCTAACACCAATTTTATGTGCATGCTTTTCATGGCAGTAGGATGCGTTTTAAATGGACTGTGAAAGGTTGGGTTTTGGAGGAAGAAAATGTACGCATAAACTGGGCGTAAAGGATTCGGTGTCTACTGCATCACATTGAACATATGCCTCCAATAAGAATGAAGGCGTTTTGGAAGAAATGGTGTCTTCCCAAAACTTCTGTATCATTCAATTTTCGATAAATTTCCAAAAAAATTATGTTAAACAATCTTTTCTATAATGTTCTAGAGCCAATAGAATACCTCTTGTAGGCCTCCTTACTGTGTCACACTTTCTTTCTACGGTTTTTTGTTTCAATATATGTTAGTCTTCTATTTGTCCATCACTCTACTAACAATTACTACGTAGGCAACCTGATCCTAACTATCATAAACTGCCAGCACTTTTGTCTTTTGCCAATTAGCAAAAAACATTGCCAAAACAAAAATTGCTAGGTTTTGGGAATTTATACCTTTAATGCACCTAACTTAATTTCATTTCAGTAATTATAAAAAGAGAAATTTTAGACACCTTTCAATGTTTGGTCAATTACTGGCAAGATTTTCATTAAATTCGGCTAGTTGTCTAATGATCACACGACTTTTAATAACTACACAGTATTTTTTCTAATTTTTCCTTAAATTAAAATTCATTAACGTACACTATGAAATAAAAGATTCAAAGAGACGGACATCCTATACTGTTTCCCCAACTAGGTTATGTCAAAAAGGTGGTACATTTCTAAACATGTCCTGCAAGTAATCCACTGTCTGACCAGGAATGTCAAGTCACTTTGCATTTACTCTCGGTGAACAACTATTGAGCTAGGGGTGTGGGATAGACTTACCTCCTCGTGGTGCACCTGGGCAACGTGTAATCATACCTCAAAAAAGTCTTTTAACTGGCAGTTGACTTCTGACTAAAAACTACCATCACCCCACTGTATGTCATATTTGACTACTTTCACAGTACTCATCTTACCCTTTCCGAGCCTTTGTGTCTGTCTGATTCTTTTACATCTGTGAATCACTCTTCTGTTCTCCCTCCCGAATTCTTCTCACTTTGATGCTCCTCCTCCCCTCTGCGAAGAATTCACTTTGATGCTCCTCCTCCCCTCTGCGAAGCTTGAAGTCAACTAAATGGCTAATGATAACTATCAAAACGCCTGCCATTTGTTATTAAAATATACTATTGAGCCAAATAAAAAGCACTAACATTATTAAAAACTTATTCGAACAGGTGAACTTAATGCGCCAATCTGATAGAGGTAATTCAAAAAACGGAGTAAACGCCTATATTTCTGTCGAATGCTTACATATCAATGCGAAGAAATGGTGTTTGTAGCAGCGGATTAAGCCACGGTGATTATGGATCACCAATTGAAACATTAGATTTAGACTGAGACAGACAGAATAAGGGACAAATGGGACAATAAATGGAAGACAGAAATTGAAAGAGGAATTGCAAGTAGAAGAGGGAATTCTTAAAGACGAATTGGCGAATTCGTGTGTGTGTGAGAGAGAGAGAGGGAGATTTGTGTTTTAGTTAATTCTTCTGACTAATTTTCCTCATCATCGTCATCTACTCGGCGAATGATTCACGTGTATGCTTCGATACAACTGGACCGAAGAAGGCCTTGTAAGGACTTGCGGGGTCTTCACCCAAGAAATAATCGCACCAAGCTGAAAGGTATTCGTCGCTGCTGATCTTTCCATCCTTATCAGTATCCAGAACCTAAGCATTGCAAAGGAAAGTGTAAATGTGCAAACGGGAATGATTTTAAAAAGCTAACCTATGACCCAAAACTGACCTTGAACATGCCCTCAGCCTCAGCACGACCTACATGCCAGGCTTCTTGAAGATTTCGATATTCTGCTAGAGATATAAAACCGGTTCCCTCGACTTCGACAGCCTTAAAGAAAGTCCAGCCGAACCGATCGATTGCATGTCTGAATTCTCCATTAATCATCGATCGAAGATTGTGAATAAAGTCTTTCTCACTAATCTCAGTGAAGTGAGACCCTAACAAAAAAAGTTAAAAAATAAATTACTTATTAAATTAAGTAAATTAAATTAACCTTGACTCAGGATAAATATGCAAATGATTTATATTGAAATTACATGCGTACTAACCAATAAGCTAATGATTTGATAAGTACTTTCGCAAATCGACCTTCGTAGACATGCATACGAATATTTGTGTTAATCTAGGATGAGATTAGCATAACAAATTTTGCTATTGTTCAAACCGAAGGCTAAAGCTATAAATTAAAAGAACTCAGTTCGACTGATTTGGAATCTAATTATTAACAATTTTTAATTAATTTCATGGGTAATAAATAATAATTAGTCAAAGAATTTTAACATTAAAATTTCAAAATCACATTAACATTGGCCAAAGTGCATTAAATGTTATGGTGAGAAATTAATTCTAAATTACATTAATTTAAATTTTAATGTTTTCCCTATTGCCCTGCACTGTCGGCTATCACTGAGGAGGGGAGAATTCGAAGGGAAAAAATTCTATTTCTGTTAAAAAACGCGTCAGAATTAAATTATAATATCTAACTCTCCCCCAGTTGTCAAATCTTCGAGAGGGCTTCGGAAAAAATTGATTATGGGTTAAATTATCCAGAAAAATAGACAATTCCCCATTTTTTCCAGGTGTTACTTCGACATGCAGATAATTTCATGGGTAAATACGTAACTAGAATAATGATTGGGTCATTAAATTCCAACTCTATTTCTATACATGCGTCAAATGAAACACACAAGCAAACTACTGTAATACTGTTTTAAATCATGCAGTGTAATAATGATGAGTAGTGTTCTCGGATATGGTAATTAGGCTTTTTATAAACAAACCCGTTTCTCCTTTCTCAAAGGCTTGATTAAAGGGAAAAAGATAAGAAATTGGGGTTTTAAGAAGTCCGAGTGCAATAAGTAGTACTTAGCCATATTTGATTCTAATCGTTATAAAATACTCAAAATATATATTATTTTATTAGATTAAATGGAGGGGGGGGGGGGGTTAAGTGATTAAAGTGTACCAATATCGAGCTTTTTCGTAACTTACCTTCCTTGTCAACAGAAAAGTAATGCACCCAAATATCCAGCATGGCTCTAAGAATATTATCAGCCTTGTGTTTGGGGAGATGATTTCTTTGGGCCAAAGCTCGACCGATTTGAATGAAATCATGGCATCGGATCTTGCCGGCACCATGCAGATCCAATCTTCGGAACATGGTTCGCATTTTGCCCTCCCAGACGGGTCCACATTCACATTCTGGATAGTCTTCTGGTCTCTTGTAATTAATTAAAGCACCAAAGAGCTTGGCGGTCTTTCCCTTTATTCCAACATCGAAGAAGTATTCAGCTAGAACACTCTCAAATTGTTCTTTGGTTACTCCCTTCTTTGCAGATGGATCAAGAAGTCTGAATAGCAATTCGGCCTCCTTTTGATTTCCACCAAAACCGACAATTACTTGTCCCATCTCATGTTGTTGCATGAAGCCATCCTTGTCTCCATCAGCCATACCAAACAACGGCGTGACCAAATTCTCAGTAAACTCCGCCTTAAAAGTCCCGTTGATGCACTTAGCCATAGCTTGAACAAAGCTATTCTCATTCATGGTAATAGTGGTTCTCGTGTGTTCGGGACCCTCAGTACAGATTATTCCATACCACAGGTGGATCATAGATTGGACCAGCAGATCACTAAAGTATTGATCACTCTTGGGGAACTCTGAAAGAACACTTGTGGCGATGTCGAGAAATTCATCAATTCCAACCACTCCACGACCATGAGAATCAAATCGACGGAAGATGGTTCGCATTTTTCGAATCCATGTTGGACTAGCTGTGTCCACAGCGGGGTAGTCAGCAAGTTTTTTAAGCTCCATGGATGAGTTAGAGAAGGACGATGACGAGAAACAGTGAAGAAATGTCAGTAGGCAGTATGTGCATGTACAGTAGGTCTGTATTTCGTCCCGGGGGGAGGGGTGTTGGAGGGGGGGGGGAGAGTGGAAGGGTGCTTTATTCACAGCTGCAAACACACACACCAACCTCTGCACCATAACGCGAGCCGGTTCGATAGAGCCTATCAGGAAGCGCCAACTTTTGCTTCTGTGCCGCTGAGGGGAAGGGGAGTAGTTGTGTGCTGCTATGGCTGAACTTGTTTACTTAAGGACATGTTTGCGTGTCCGCTCCACTAAATCCCTGCACACTATGGCTTATTGGTGGATTTTTTAATTAGACACTTGGCTATATTTCACTTCAACGATGGGCTAGTGGCCTTTCTATCAAAAAAGAGTAGGGAATCATGATTCATTTTTTTGCAGAACCACAAAGAAATGTAAAGCAAATAAGTGAAATGGTTTCCAGAATAGACTTTTACACAATTTACGCAGCTTCCAATTTCCACGCCCACAACGGTAGAGGTCATGAGGTGAATTTGTATAGTCACATATTAATTAGCTACCAGGGCCGTAGTAATTAAATATTTACTTATTTCAAATGGCAGGCGTTTTGATAGGTATCATTAGCCCTTTAGTTGACTTCAAGCTTCACAGAGAGGAGGAGCCTTAAAGTGAGAAAAATTCGAAGGCGGAACAGAAGAGTCATTCACAGCTAAGATCATGTGTAGTATTTCAATGACTTCAACTCAGAGTTCCTGGATTAGTTCATATTGATGGTGATAGAAAATTGAATGTTCATATCTTTTCGATAGTCTCAACTTTTTTAAGATTTAACAGAGGGGTGGAACATGAATGCCATAAATAAAGTGAGTGAGGGGGGGGGGTGGTAGAACAGAAGAGTGGTTCACAGATGTAAGAGACAGATAGATACAAAGGTAGGGAGCAGGGTAAGGTGTGTACTGTTGAAGTGTTGGAATATTTATTTATTTAAATCAAATGGCAGGCGTTTCGATGGTTATCATTAGCCCTTTAGTTGACTTCAGGCTTCACAGAGGGGAAGGAACATCAAAGTGAAATAAAGTCGAGAGGAGGGGAACAGAAGAGTGTTTTAAAGACGAAGGTAGAAAATTTAGAAAAAATGTGATATAGTACTGTGGTGGTGGTCGAATATGACATACAGAGGGGTCAGAGGTCAACTGCCGGTTAATAGACTTTTTGCCGTATTTGTATACGTTGCCCAGGATGCACCACATGGAGGTAAGTCTATCGCACACCCCTTGTTGGAATATGACATACAGTGGAGTCGTGGTAGTTTGAAGTCAGAAGTCAACAGCCGGTTTAGAGACCTTTTTGTCGTATGAGCATGCGTGTAAGTTGTCCAGGGTGTACCACGTGAAGGTATATCTATCGCGCACCCCACATTTAGAGAATATAAAGGTAGGCTTACTCAGGCTAGACTAGTAAAAAAGGTGAAGATTTCGTAACTGAGAAAGTTTAATTTATCTTACTTAATTTATACCTAGAGGTAACTGTAAGGGTGTGCCAGTCTTGAATAAATAACCTGATAGCATTTCAACGTCATTATTAAATGACCCTTCGCTTCATTGCTAGAATAATCCATCATAATTATAGGAGATCTTTTTTATCTCTAGGTAGGATTCAAAAACAATTAAGCCCTCAGCGAAATGGAAATTAACTGCCATTTCCAGAAGTTCAGTTAAATATCACTGCATTTTAAATGAAAATGCAATAATTTTGAATTAAATGAATTAAAAGCCAATGAACCTTAAATAAGCAAAGGAATTGACAGGCCCATTGAAATGATTGGAAATTCAGACTGACTGATAATACAATACCCATCGCACATTCAATTACACAGAAAAATTCTTTCTAGTTTAGGTCCAAACATATCACCGAAAATATCATCAAAAGATTTCAAATAAATACTTTTTTAAATTTCAGATTTCAAGTTAAAGATATTCCAAAATTTAGTCAGTAGCAGTTACTCTAGGCAAATAGTGATCATTCATGAGCACATTCGAATTTATGTTGATTCAATGAATGTCAAAAAATATTAATAATTTCTTTTCGTAATAAACAAATAAAAAAATGAAGCAAATGGGTCTGATTCGGTCGGGTTATTGCAATATCATCATATGGAATGAGTGGCCTTCTTGATAGCCAATAGGAAGCAATAAGCAGTGATGAGATCGGATTGGTAATAATTGGTTAAGTTTCATTTGGATATAAAGAGAAGAGAATGTATCTAATACGCTTGATTTAAGCGTAAAATTCTATATAAAACCATATTAATTGACATGCTCTTGGAGAGTACTTTCGGGAAGTGAAAAGGTAGTAATCCTAAAGAGAGGTCAACCACCCACAGTCATCCCCTTCCATCCGACCTCATGAAGAAAGCAAGGCTTCTTCTCAATATTATATCCTTTAATTTTAATACAATTGCACGCATTTTCCTTTTATTTGAAAGCATACTGGGATTGATAAACAGTGATATACGGGGTGACCAAAACATGTATACTCATTGAAACTAATTTTTAACGTGGTGTTCAATTAGAATTTTATTATTTCAAAGACGTATAAATATTTTACAAGTATAATTTATTATTTTTCACTACTTGCTCTTAAACTGACGCCCATTTTGATCCAAACACTGCTGACAACACCAAGCAATGGAATCGCACACATCGTGAAAGAATTCCCTTGGGATTTGGACGCATTCGTGTCAAATAGCTTCTCTTAATTCAGTGACTGTTAGAGGTTTCCTAGCGTAGACTTTGTCTTTAAGGTATCTCCATAAGGAACAAAAATCAAGTGGTGTGAGTTCTGGTGAACGGACAGGATATCCAACAAAACCACTTCGTCCAATCCACCTATTTGGCAAGACCTCACCAAGGAAAGGCCTAACAGAGCGATAGTAATATGTCAGTGCCCTTCTAGCTGAAAATAGAACTCTTCATCTTCAAAGTCTTCTCTAATGCTTGGCATAGCAGACTGCTGCTAAATTCTCAAGTAAATGGAACCGCTAACGGTAACGTCAAAAAAAGGAAGGTCCAATTAGTTCTCTAGATGATAAACCGCACCACATCCTAATTCTAGGGAAATTGTCATGATGGCCGACAGCAACGTGTGGATTCTCAGGTTCCCAATAGGCACAATCATGGCGGTTATGTAATCACTTAACTTGAATGTGGCCACATCACTCCACATAATCTTTCTTGAAAAGTCAACTTTTCCCATGCTTTATTCTAAATACCTCTCGTAGTACTATAGTTGAAAAACAATAAAACGATACTTATAAATAATTTTACACACTTGAAATAATAATAAATACGCTACGTTTTTAATTATTTGAACTGCACACATGTTTTTTTGGGAAATCCTGTAAAATTTTTCTTTGATTTACGATCACAAAAAAATCGAAACGTATCAAAATCGATCAATGGGGCAAGAACACTAAAAATCAGAGATAATAGAGAACCATCTTTCTCACTTTAAATTTTTGCAGATTTTCCTCTATTTCACTGCTTTTTATTCCCACGTTCAAAATTTCTAACCTCAGAAATTATATTTCGGGTAACTGAATAATAATTCAAGCTATTTCAGATGCTTTCTCTTAATTGATTGCATTTAAGAGCTTAGCGATGTCTAAACTTATCGGAAATTTATTTATTTTAAATGATAGGCATTATGATAGTTATCATGGGGTGTGAGATAGACTTACCTCCTCGTGGTACACTCTGGGCAACGTATAATCATACGGCAAAATGTCTATTAACTGGCAGTTGACTTCTGCCTTCAAACTACCATGACCCCACTGTATGTAATATGCGACCCCTTTCCTTGTTACTCATCTTACCCTTTGTGAGCATTGGTGTCTGTCTGTTTCTTTTCCATCTGTGAATCACTCTTCTGTTCTCCCTCTCGAATTCTTCTCAATTTAATGTTCCTCCTCCCCTCTATGAAGCCCGAAGCCAACCAAAGGGCTAATGATAACTATCAAAACGCCTGCCATTTTTTATAAATAAATAAATGATAGTTATCATTAACCCTTTAGTTGACCTCTGGCTACACAGAGGGGAGGAACGAACAAAAAACAAAAGTAGAGAAGAGGAACAGAATAGTGATTCACAGGTGTAAGAGAGACAGTTGGGTCATGGTGGTTTGAGTCAGAAGTCAACTGACTGGTTTCTAAACTTTTTTCCGTATGAATATTATTCATATCAAATGGGAGGCGTCTTGATGGTTATCATTAGCCCTTTTAGGTGACTTAACACTTCACAGAAGGGAGGAAACATCAAATTGAAAAAAGTCGAGAGGGGGGGGGGAACAGAAGAGTGTTTCAAAGACGAAGGTAGAAAGGGAAGAAAAAAAGGTGAGGTGAGTACTGTGAAAGTAGTCGAATATGATATACAGTGGGGTCATGGTAATTTGAAGTCAGAAGTCAGCTGCCGGTTAATAGACTTTTTTGTCGTATGAGTATATGTTGCCCAGGGTGCACCACGCGGAGGTAAGTCTATCGCGCACCCCACCTTATCAGATACGACACTTTGTAATGAGCAACTGAGAAGAAGAAGCTTCATACACTTCATGTTAGATTTTACCTAAACGTAGTCACAAAA
>UZAE01001788.1:0-11503 GCA_900617975.1 Rodentolepis nana
ACCCCGTTACAACCTCTTCAGTCAAACCATCAACGTGGAACTTGACGAGTTGACCCATGGTGAAGTGAGACAAGTTATTGAGTTGTTTCACTATAATCAAGGACATTTTTTGAGTTCAGATAGGGTAAAAGGCTACTGATGTGATAAAAGTAGAAGTAGTAGCATTACCATGTTTGCAAATCCATCGACATTCGTTGAGATAACGTTCAGTTCTAGCAACAGCATGTCTGACGTATTGTTCTTCGGCTGAGAAATAAGTGTCAGTCATTCGAAGTGAAAGAAGAAAACGGGAGCCATTCATTTCGACCATTTTGGCTTCCACACTGGTTCCGGGAGGAAGAAGAGATGACCAATCTGTTCCCGGGGGTGCTCTTCGATCGCAGAGGTAACGGGTAGGAACTAAGCCACGAAATCCTCCAGGAAATTCTACGAACGTCCCGTAATCCATATGATGCGCTACCCAACCAACCCACTGAGTTCCAACCTGAAAGGAAATAACCATTGCGCAAATTATGGCCAGCTAACGATATTTTCCATTTTCCTCATTAATGACCTTATGGACTTAAACATTTCATTCAAGGTTTATTTCCATGGAGGGAGATTTTTGAGATCAAAGATAATTGGATTCCGTATGTACTTAACAACCACAGCGATTAACTACTGAATAACATATAAAAAACATCAGGAGTAAAGTTATCAACATATGACCTGAATAGAAAAATGATATACGAGATCAGCTTCACAAAAAACTGCTCCACTCAACTGCTCCTCATTTCGATCAGAGTAACAAGAGTGTTCGATCACCAACATCACAGGATGTACGACGACTAGCATCCGCTTCGCTACCTCGGACGTGTACATCGACTACTGCACATCTTTCTTTTGTTAGCAAATTGACTTTCGGACTGTTGTCATCCAATGTCTCATAGTCTATACGCTTATTTTTATATTTCGAAAAAAATAAGACAAGAGATTTGATGTTTCAAACTCGATTTGATTGTTGTTCCACAGTTGTGAGCAAATTTACCTAGGGTCTCTAAACTTAGGACTAAGTTATTCATACATTCGCTGGTATGTCCAAGGAATGCTTAACGAATACGCAAATTCTCCACTCACCTGGAGTTGTTCAACGCTGCGAAGGAATCCAGCACCAGGAGATTCGTTAGAAGTTTGAGCAGCCTCAAGAAGAGAAGGTTTTGCTGACACAACCACTCCCTCCCTGCCACTTGTAGAAACAACTACAACACGAGCGGGCGTATTTCCATCTTCAGTTAGTGATAGGATAGAATTGAGCCGGAAACAGGTATCTCGATAGAGTTGTGCCAAATTGGCTATTGAGATACTGTCGGAGAGATGAGTGTAGGGAAGAAACGCGGATGTTAAGACTTCCTCGGACTCTGCTGACCTGAGAAGGGTCACTTGTAAGCCCAGTACTTTGATCTCCACAATACGACAAAAATAGAGTTCACCTAATTCCACGGCAAAAGTGTTTGGTTTGGAGAGAGGCCGCGCGTTCTCGGGATCAAGCTAAAAAAATAGCGGTTACAATATTCTCTTGAATGGGGGTGTGCGATAGACTTACCTCCACGTGGTGCACCCTGGGCAATGTATACTCATACGGCAAAAAAGTCTATTATTCGGCAATTGACTTCTGACTTCAAACTACCAAGACCCCACTGCATTTCATATTCGAATAATTTCACAGTACTCACCTCACCTTTTTCTACCTTTGTCTGTCTGTCTCTTTTACGTCTGTGAATCATTATTCTGTCCCCCTCTCGACGTTTTGCCACTTTACTGTTTATCTTCCTTTCTGTGAAGCCTGAAGTCAACTAAAGGGTTAATGATACCTATCATAACCCCTGCCATTTGAAATAAATAAATAAATATTCTCTTGAAAGCCATTCCATACCCTTCCAAGTTTTATCTCATATCTGATCTAAATCAAAACACCCCCCCCGGCCTGTTTTAATATCTTTATATCGATGTAAACTTTAGTGCTTTATATACCCAATTAAAACGGGGATGGCTAAACTCTGGACAGATCTCTCAGTGGTGTTTATGGTTAGCGGAGTAGATTCTGCCTTCACTAATCAAGGGTATGGCGAAAATTGCCGAAGTTGGAAGATTTAAGCGTGTTTCGCAATAATCTGTTTTACAACCTGCAAATCGTGGCGATTTACCTACAACTAATCGTATAGCAAATCTGCCCCTTTCAGTGCACGTAGTCACTAATACTAAAATTGGTAGAATCCGTGGAACCAATTCACGTCAACTGTCCAGTTGGGCAGCCTCTAGAAGCCAAAAACTTTCGAAGGACCCTTGCAATACAGCCGATAAATAGGAAGACATAGGCGGTCAGAACTTGCAATAAATACGGTAAATTTCGAATACTATGCTTTTGACTTAAGACACGTTTGGCGATTATAATTAGGCAATATTTTAAAAACTAGTTTTATCAAGAGTAATAGTAATATCAAGGTGATGGCATCAAGTAATTCTGCCTTATTGAACGAACTCCTCACAATATGGAATGATAACAAATCATATTTTGGGAGAAAAGTAAACAATAGGTGATCCGGTACGGTATTTATAACGAAGTAATATAACACGTCTACACAGATATGGATAAATAAGTTCATTGGCATGGCACTTGACTAATACTTTGTAGATATAACAATTTATAGATGAAAACACACTTTTGGACATTTTTTAAAGGATTAAAACTTACAATTTGTGAGAGAAGAAACTGAGTCGAAGGTTTTTTCCCTCTTTGCGGGGAAACTTGAAGGCGTTTTAGAACTCTCAATTGAAGAGTTTCGCCTTTGGTATAGGAGGCGGCTTCAGGCGTTGACATCTCATTCACGAGAGTTTGAGATCGAGGAATCCAAGCACGCACGTTGTTCATGCCACAAACCAGCACTCCCTTTTCACTGGATTGAATGACATAAGCGGTGACGAAGGAAGATTCCGGTGGTGATTGTCGATTTGCCTTATTTTTAGCTACCGTCTTTTCCCATGACTGTAGCATGTTAGCACTGCCGAGGATGGGGAAACTAGACGACAACAGACTTTTCTTTGCAGTCAACTGGAGCTCTCCTTTTTCGTGATTTATTCCCAAAACCTGAAGGTCAAATAGGAGTAGATAAACAAAGACACATTATAAAGAAAGTTTAGATTCCACATTGCTCACCATCGCCTTAATCTTGCTCTTAATTTTAAAGCGCTCTTGGGGGTTTTTGATGGGGACGTCAGAAAGATGCATATAGGGAATAACACCACGTATAGTTCCACCCAAACGAACTGAAACTCCACGAGGAAGGAATTTCTTCACGGATACAGAAATCTTTGACCCGACTTTAACGTCCTCAAGAGTGAGGAATGGGGATTCAAGAACATTCCTATTAAAAGGGGGGTTTGACAAAATTTAGCAGCTCACTTTCTAATAGAAACCATAGGGGAATTAAGGAAAAGATCAAAATCAATAATACGACATTTGGTGGCGGTATTTTCAGGAAAGTGGGAAGTCCATTTCTTGGGAGCGTCTTTTCCATAAGCGTTTGCTTTCTATCGAAGGAAAGATTACAAAATTAAATCATACCAGCAAGACACCACATCTCTGAAAAGACGGTAACCAAAGATAAACACAATTCCGTTCACGGCGTTTGAGTACGGCGTTTTCAACAAAAGCACCAACTTTAACGTGCTTATAAGCCATAAGGCCTTCTGATTCTTTAAGATCATCCTTAACAAAGTGGGGAAGAAGACTAGCCGTAATAGATTTGGTAGCCAAATCAATATCAACAATGCAAGCATTAAGTTGATTCCGAGGTGAATATTTTGTAACTTCTTGGGGACAGTGCTGGGCTGGAATGTGGACGAGGAAAGAGCTAAAAGTACAATCGAGACCCTCTAAACTAGATGATGTAACCTTGACTGGGATACGCATTCCAGGAAGAAGACTATCGAAAGGAATTTCATTCGAATCTGGGACACTCTGCCTTCTGAGCATAGAACACCGAAGCACACGAGATTTCGTAGTCGCGAACTGATCATCCAGGATTGCGAGTTCAACCAGGCAACCAATGGAATATTTTTTGCCGACTATGGGAAAAAATTAATTAAATAAATGTATTTACCAGGAAGAGGTGTTTCCTCATAAGGCAAGAAGACATCTAGACCACTGATCCCTGTATCAATAATATATCCGTTATCCTCAACACTCTTCACACCTCCAACGAAGGTGACATAAGGTTTCAGAAGAGATTTCTTAAGATTTCGATTAACTCGAGAAGGATTAAGTGACAGTCCAACCGGTTTTGATTTAGACTTCATTGCGACATCAGAAATAATTTCACCAGGTTGAGGCGAACATCTTACAATTTGGCCAACCTCAAACATTTCATTCATCAATTTAACATTTGCTTCTGAATGTCCATTTAGTAACTGTTCGAGGGCATCGCGATAAGGTAAATTTATGTCAGTGATTTGAACACGGCCTTTAACGCCATGAAGCAGTGATATATTGAGATGATATGATTCAATATTTTTAATCCGACCTAGACACAACCGCTCTGACATTTTGCAGGACGTGATAATCTGCACGCCAAAATAGCTCGAAATGACCAGGTCATGCGAATGACCTCAAGAAATATAGTCTAGAAAACAGTAAAATAAATAAACAGTACATTTTAAATAATCCATAATCTAAATTTATTAGAAATTGCAAAAAATTGTTATCTATATTTCTTTTTAACATAATGTGTATTTACTTAAGTTTTGTTTAAATAATATTATTTAGTAATTAGTTGCATTTTATTAATATGTAAATTTTATTAAACATGATACATAGCTATTCTGTTTAGTTAAATTTTAATTTTTAAAAACTGTAAATGCGCATGTATAAAGAAAGAAATTTATATAAATGATTCAGAATAATCCATATTAGCTTATTTGGTAATTTACTTATTAATTATCGTACCTCTATCTCTCCAATTAATCAACCAGCATTTGTAGGAATCTCTGTTGTGATATTTTCACTTCGGCACAGACAAAATTTTAGCAGTGGTTATCATAACGATATAAATTTAATTTTTAAATCCATTACAAAACGTTTGAATATCCATGTTGTATTATAAAAGCGATAGAGCTTTGAAAAATTCGTACTTTGCAGGCCTTTCTATCATTTATCTTTTAGAGCTAGTTGTAATAACTCCATCTTAAGGGCAATAATTGGAGCCTCCAATTAAACACAATATTTTTTGGCATTACAGTACCAATACGTAGGAAATTGACGAAAACAAATTAATGCAAAGAATATTCTCTAAATTTTATTTATTCTTTACAATAGCTCTTTTCCTGAAACCGAAATACTTAATAATTTATTCTGGCTTACAATTAACCTAATTTCAATGAATATCTATGCATTGAAGATTTAAACTATTTCTTACTGCCTCAAATATTTAAATTTTCTTTACTATGATTTTTGCTGATTCACTTGGCTTAAAGTGTCACATTTTTAGTACACGCATTGACCATATCGTACACACTATTGGTTCACGTGAAGAAGCTGAATTTGGTCGGAGGTTAACCCCTATATAATGCTTTTCTTCCATCTGTTACATTTTCATTGGCCCACTTATTTGATCGCAGCTGGTGATTGGAACCCTCAAATGGGGTAGACCGTCTATTGAACAGTGGCGTTTTACATAGCGGCCTTAAAGTACTTTCATCAAGTTGCCTGTCCCAAGTAATTCTGCAGGAAATCCAGTTAATAAAAGCAGCGATTGCCTCACAAAATTACATCCTATCTTAAAAACTGTTTGAACAGTTCTCTTGGAATCTAGGTCTCGCACGAGACGTTAAAATTTACATTTCCTCGTTATTTGTAAGGCTAATCAAAAAGCATTCTCACCAATTAAGTAAAATTTGACTGGATATCTTCCTCACAAATTAGATTTACCAAAAACTATATTGAAGCAACAAGCGGTAGTATAACAGAATAAGTTAGTTCAGTTTTATGTCATATTTTATGTCAGGCTGTTTACAAATAATATTAAATTTAGACAATGGCATTTTAGTCATTAAATATGTTTACATATATAAATAACTTTCACATTTCTAAAATTAAATCTCAAAGGATTTTCATTTCCTTCGATTTCCAAACTTTGTAATTTTTCCTCGTGCCATTTTAGTAACTTTGGTAATGAAAAGTGGTGCCGAACTATTTTTGAGAACATACTTCTTTCCATAGTAGTATTTCTCTAGTTTATTAAAGAGAGTCGTTTAAGTTACAAAAAATTAAATAGCATGTAGTTTCGATTGCCCCCACCCCGACCACCAAAAATTAAAGAAATCATTGATCTTCACGATTGAATTGCTATTTAACGTGTAATATTCGTTTAAATTCATTAATGACTCATTCAAGAGCACTTTAGTAACGAACAATGCCAAGTATAGTAAGAAAAATTATATTATCTAAGTATAATTATATTCCTATGTACATTGATCTTCCAGATTTGACGCAAGATAGTGTCTAATTTAGATAAATAATTTCAAATTAATATCGATCATTCGAGTCAAGCAGACCCTTAAGGAATGATTTTTAACGCTTGGCGTCTTCAAATTCAGACATTTACATTGAAACAAATATAAGGCCTTTTGTCCCTCTGGTTTTTTATGTTTTTTTACATATAATTCACTTAGTTTTTTTCCAGAGGATTCTAGATTTTAAATGCAATTTGAACTGCCTTGTATTACCGATTTTATAAAAGGCATTTATTAGCTAATTTAGCAGACCATTAAAAATTGAACAATTGCTCAAATAAAATTCATTTAGATGCCTACTTTTTAATAAATGAAATGAAGAATTCTTCTTCAGAATTAATTAAACCATTAAACCTTCTTTTGAGCAATCTATGAAAAATACAATTTTTTTCAAATCATATTTAGGATTTTTTCAATTGGCAAATTTTTTTGTCGTTGCATATTTTGTCCCATACCTGTCAAACTCGAAAAGATGTATGAAGGAGGGTATCTTCATTTAATCTCTTTCAGGTTTCTTGCAAGGATATTGTAATTTGGAGTTAAATAACATAAATACGTGAATGGGTTAAGAGTAATGTAATAAGCAAGCACGTTAGTATGTTTTCACGAAAAGATTAATGTCTCGGGAGGAACCATTTAATTGCTAAAAGAGTGGGAGTGTCATAAACACACCCGTTTCAAATGCTTATCAATTGCGTATTTTGTATTTTAAGTTTAAATCAATGTTTGAAGCGGACTTATGCACAAACTGAATTGAAATCATATGAAAACTGTTTGTTTCAATAACCAAAAGTTATCCGAATATGAAATTTAGCTAAATGTCTACCAGTGCTATTCACTGACCCAATTGATTCTCCCCCACCACCCTGTTTGAACTTTTATGTTTACAGAACATTTTAGCTAAGTTCGTCGATCTAGAAGTCATTAACACGTCATGTTTCCTCTTCATTAAAACAGAGATAACGTTTTATTGTTGTACAGGTCGAATTTAATCAATTCCTCATTTTCAGTTACTATTTACTATATCTAAGGGTAATGGAAAAAGGGAAGTCCATGTTCAATGATATACACACTTGTATTACGTCTTTAAAATGAAGACAATTTCATTCATTTCTTGAGGTGCTGTGTTCCTTGAGTAGAATTTATGCATGCGTGGGTAACAAAAGAAATGTCTGAAGTGTTTGGTTCTATCAAGATCATCCAAGTTACCTAGCTCATATTATCAATAATCAGGAAAGTGTGGCAAGGTTATCGTTCACGCGGCGACAAAAGGCTGTGGTATGATTAATAAGAACTTAAATTTGCACCAAGTTACTTCGATACGTCTAATGTAGTTTGTCCAGTTTCGAGACCCATTGGCGCATAAGATAGCTAAGGTTAAGTCAAGGCTATTTTACGTTCTGTCCTCTACAAACATGTCCTCATATGTTGTTTAAATTTATTTACTTTTCTTTAAAGCATTTATAAAAAAGGTTTAATTGCATGTTTAACCTCTTTTGAGGTTCGGTTTGCCAACGCGCGTCTCTGTATGCTTTATTATCCACCGCAAAACATAATTTAAAATGTGGCCCTGAATGCGAAAAGAATGTTTTAGTGATTTAGATGCATTTCATTTTTTGTTTGAAGTGACGAAGACACCTTAATAATATTGGCAAAACCCGTTGTACTAGCATTAATTTAAAGGTAATTTTTCTGAAAGGCATCGGATATTCTACTCCGGATCGAACTTTTTTAGACATTTGAATCCAAGCCTTTATTGACCACAGATTATGAGTTAGGGAGGGAACACCTATTGAAACTCCTTTCAGTAGCTTAAATGAAATAAATAGCTACGTAGACGGTGAGTGAATATGAAACTGCTATTACCGGAGTTTTGCTTCCATATTATCGCCCATGGGCGCTTGTCGAGTGGGCGGTTATTTGGTAATTATCCGTTTAACCCCCTGAACAGGGTTTTCAGTAGATCCCGGTAGTTTTCAAAAAGAGCCTTCACACTTTAACTTCTAAAGTCAATTCTATTTAAATGATGAGCGCATAAATGGGTGCGAAAATCGCATGGCCTTGTGGCAGATTACAGATAAGCCTCACTGAGAAAATCACCTCAACAATAGTGAAAATGCGGAACGCATAGGGTGGATTTCGTTTATTGCAAGCAATATCATTTTCTTCAAGATAATGCGATTTGTGAAAACCCCGATTATAATTGTAACAGATAAGGTAGATATCAAATTTTTGAGAGAACCGTTTTTTTCTCATTTAAAAACGACTACTTTTCCTTTAGCCCATAAATTTCAAAGAGCGCTCATCTCAAATCATATTATTTCACATCTAAACACTTTCAAAAATCTTTGGTGAACATAACAGGCAACAACCAGATTCTAATTTTGAATTTTGAAAAAATATAATGTTAATGACGTTCGAAAATTATACTTGAAGCTCATACAGTCGAAGGCATGTGAGAATTCGAGCTATTTCAATCCCGGTGAATTTTAAAATTGCAGGGCACACTTATCTCAAACAATTAATAAACTTCAGTAGGGCATTTCATTTAAAAAAACTTAGAAAAATCGATATCAAAAACCAATAAAGTAGTATTAAACATGGGTCAGGCATATTACACTAGCTAAAACAGTTCTTCAATTTACTAACCTCATGCTAAAATTCAACTTCGGTTTGCTTTACGAATACCTAAATCTCGTGAAAGAAATCTTATGGCTCTCTCAATAACCAAATTAAGGTACGTTTAAGATAGAAATAAAACCGGTAGGAATCCCGAATATGACTCTGACAACTGACAATTACAACTGTCTTATTGAATTTAAGCCTAGTAACTAAATTCCTATAAACTTATTTTATTTTTATGTCATTGGATGTGCTAGAGAACAAAGGTTTTACTTATTTATCAATGTAAGAAATATTATCTTTGCGTCAAATTCGCTATTAGGACTTTTGTAATAGAATCGATTCGCACAACAAATAATCAATTAAAATTTAATTTCCAGTGGGCAGTTCGAAATTTTCTTCAACATCCATTACGCGTCACAGTGCTAATTTATAATTCTCCATTCATCGAAGGGCTAGTTTTTTATTATTATAATGAATTAATACATTCGTTATTCAAATTATGACTTTAAAATCATGTGGGTAAATCAATTAAAGTTTCTAAACTGATTATCAAATTTAAACAAGGAGCCAGTAGAATTTGATTGTAAACCGGGAAATTTGAATTCTCGAACGTGAACTACCACATTCGACCCTTTGGACTTTCTGTTAATCGATTTCAATTGCTTCACCTTGCGAAATTTATTGCACCACTTTGGGCCATAATCACGTTCGGCTTTTAACTAAGAGCGCACTGAATATTGTGAAAATTTAGAGCCTCTAATATTTTAAATTTTTACTTGCCATTGCGCTAACTTCAAATAAGTAGGCTATTTTTAAGCAAATGCAGATATTAGCTTTTAAGTGCTTTGGTGGTATTTTCGTAAGAAGCCAACGATACTTCTGCAAGCGTTAACACCAAATTTGGTCATAACCTAATATTATTAAAAAGCACGCCACGCTATTAATTCAAAATAATGGAATGTCTACTTAATAGAAAAGGGTATCTTTAAAATAATTAATGTCGAAAGCGGAAGGAAACCCATTCTGATGTTCCAGGAATGTAAGAGCAGCTAACTCCAGCAAATGTTCTGTGATTTCTGGTAAACTTCCTTACTACGAAACGTGTCTGCTTCACCGATCAGACCTAGCACGAGTGGATCGGTTGAAGCTCAAATATTTTCATTGGTCTCGTGAATGCATTTATTTATTTATTCACGGAAAGATTTGCTAACTAAATATGAGAGGAATCCGACACACTTGATCCCTTATTCTGGGTCAGGGGATGTGCCATAGATCTCTGTGATGAAATTAACGTTGTGTGTTCAATTCAAGCTTTTAATAATCTGAGAATTTCTTGAGTTTTCTTTACAGTTAAATCACATCAATACTGGCAATTGTGGGGTATGCGATAGACTTACCTCCACGCAGTGCACCCTGGGCAACGTATACTCATACGCAAAAAAGTCTATTAACCGGAAATTGTCGTCTTACGTCAAACTACCATGACCTTACTGTATGTCATAGCCGACCACTTCTACAGTTCTCACCTTACCCTATTCTCTATCATTGTGTCTGTCTCTTTTACATCTGCAAATCACTCTTCGGTCCGCTCTCTTGAACTTCCCTCTGTGAAGCTCAAAGTCAGCTAAGGGCTAATGATAGCTATCAAAACGTCTGCCATTCGAAATAAATAAATATTCTGGTGATAATAATTAAAATAACAACAACCCTGGCACTGAAGAGGAGTGAAGATGACTGCTCTTCCAGAGATTTTATGGAAAGCAACTTGTATTAGAATTCATCTCAACTCGGAAGCCTGGCCATTTCAAGAGTGCTGAGCTCAAGAAGTATCCTACAGTTTATTCTAATTAAACACTTCAACAAGTGCACAGCACAGATCAGGCCCAAATGAATTATTTATTTAATGAAAGGCTATTCATTTGGTTATTTCGTGCCCATTGTTCTATAATAATAATAATATGCGGTTCTCGGTATTCATAGACTTATTGGTGCCTTTTCGCTGCCTCTGCCAGATTTTTGGGCAATATCTTTTATCTCAAAATGGAGAAAAGTAATGCCACCAATGACGCATATTTCCCATATATTTGCGCTGTTTCACATAAAAAGTAAAGGAGTATCCCAGTTACGCTTTTCTGCACCCTCGATAGATGAGCCGTGCTCACTAGACGTCTAGCTTATTGCTTTGTTAGACAGCCCTATTGCCATAAGCAACCATTCCAAATTAGATATATTTTGAATATATTTTATTTCTACAGCACGAGGTGCGCGATAGACTTACTTCCACGTGGTGCTCCTTGGGCAACGTATACTCATACGGCAAAAAAGTCTATTA
>UZAE01001789.1:0-11501 GCA_900617975.1 Rodentolepis nana
TTTTCCCTGCCTTTGTGTCTGTCTGTCTCTTTTACATCTGTGAATCACTCTTCTTTTCCTCACCCCTCGACTTTTTGTGACTTTGATGTTTCTCCCCACTATGATAGCTATCATAAAGCCTGCCATTTGATATAACTAAATAAATAAGTGGCTGATCGAAGGGGTTTTCTTTATTCGTTGGAACAGTGTGCATGTGTGTATGTGTGTGTGTGTGTGTGTGTGTGTGAGGCAGACAGACATAACGGTAGGGAAAAAGGTAAGATGAGTACTGAGGAAGGGGTCGAATATGACAAGCAGTTGGGCCATGGTATTTTGAAGGAGAAGTCAAATGCCGGTTAATAGACTTTTTTGCCGTATGAGATGTCAACTGCCGATTAATAGACTTTTTTGCCGTATGAGAAGTGATAAGTCAACTGCCGGTTAATAGACTTTTTTGCCGTATGAGTGGGTTGCCCAGGGTGCACCGCGTGGAGGTAAGTCTATCGCAACAACTGCCGGTTAATAGACTTTTTTGCCGTATGAGTATACGGTGCCCAGGGTGCACCACGTGGAGGTAAGTCTAAATATACATTGCCCAGGGTGCACCACGGAGGTAAGCCGAATGAGAATACGTTGCCCAGGGTGCACCACGTGGAGGTAAGGTGTGAGTGTACGTTGCCCAGGGTGCACCACGGACTCTTTTGCCGTGTATACGTTGCCCAGGGTGCACCAGTTTGTTTGCCGTATGAGTATACGTTGCCCAGGGTGCACCACGTGATAGACTTACTTGCCGTATGAGTACACGTTGCCCAGGGTGCACCACGTGGTGCCTTATGAGTATACGTTGCCCAGGGTGCACCACGTGGAGCCGTATGAGTAAACGTTGCCCAGGGTGCACCACGTGGAGCCGTATGAGTATACGTTGCCCAGGGTGCACCACGTGCCGTTTGAGTATACGTTGTCCAGGGTGCACCACCTGGAGGTAAGTCTATCGTGAGTATACGTTGCCCAGGGTGCACCACGTGGAGGTGTATGAGTATACATTGCCCAGGGTGCACCACGTGGAGGTAGCCGAATGAGAATACGTTGCCCAGGGTGCACCACGTGGAGGTAAGGTGTAGTATACATTGCCCAGGGTGCGCCACGTGGAGGTAAGACCGTATGATTATACGTTGGCCAGGGTGCACCACGTGGAGGCCGTATGGGTATACGTTGCCCAGGCTGCACCACGTGGAGGTAAGTTTATAAGTCTATTGCACACCCCATGATACCTATCATAACGCCTGCCATTTGAAAGTACGTTGTCCAGGGTGCACCACGTGGAGGTAAGTCTATCGTATTCTTAAGAATAATTGTTTAGAAAACCAGCAAGGGTTGAGCACCCCTAGTAAGGAAAGCGACAACGATGCAAAATTCAGCTTTAACTAAATACACGGCATGATTTTTGTGAGACAGGGTGCGCGATGGACTTGCCTCCAAGTGGTGCGCCTTGGCCAACGTATGCTCCTACGGCAAAGTAGTCTATAAACCGGCAGTTGACTCCTCACTTCAAACTACCCTGACTCCACTGCATGTCATATTCGACTACTTTCACAGTACTCACCTCACCTTTTTTCTACCTTTGTGTCTGTCTGTCTCTTTTACATCTGTGAATCACTCTTCTTTTCCCCACCCTTCGACTTTCTGTTACTTTGATATTCCTTCTCTCTGTGAATCCCGAAGTTAGCTAAAGGGGCAATGATAAGTAATATAAAGTTCGCCATTCTAAATAAATATATTATACAATCATCAATAAGAGCGAGCAATAGGAAAAATCAAAATAACTAGATCAACTGATCAAAGCCATTTTCTCATCGATCAGGTATAAATACTCTTGATATTGGAGCTAAAATAAAAATTCGTAAACTCGTTTCAGAACTTATGAGCTCCAACTTCGATAAATCAGTTTCTAAATTTTAAGGTCTGGATATGTCATGACAAATTAAAATATATTTCAACTGAGCGTTAACAATCTGCTCCCAACAATCCTCTTACACCTAAAACAGTAACCAAAACTTCATAAATATTTATTTAATTTAATAATTACATAAAAAATCGATGCTGTTGTAATCCTCATCAGTGATTCCGTGCTTATTTGAAATTAAATGTTAATAGTGAATGGTTGTACAGGAAACCTTTTTAAAATGAAAATGAATCAACTAGGCCAATTACGATCTTTAATTCCTGTCTTTCATCGCGAAAAATGGTATGGTTTTTAAATAACGCGTACACATGACATGAATGTAGATCCCACATTTTTAGAAACATTTTACTGAAGTGACTCAAGCCTTTTAGGTTTGAAGATCGAAATCACTACCTCTACATTTTCTCCTTTGAAGCCCATTGGAACACCTCAGTAATCCCCTTTGTGAATAGAAACAACAACCTCTGCCATCTTGATTTCAAAATTTAGCGTATCTTTAAAGAGAATTGGCAAATGTAAATCACTTCAATATATATATATATATATATATATATATATATATATATAATTCCGTTATATATATATATATATATATATATATATATATATATATCGGAATAAAGAGTTTACTAAGAAATATAGATTCAGGTAGTCGGAGAATCCATTCATATAATTTTGAATTGAACTAATCTGATTGACGGGGGTTAATGACGATTTTCTCTTCATTAACACACTTTTCCCATTTTCCGATAAAACTAAATTTCCCTAAATAATATATAAATACCTCCGGCCCTTTCCCTCAGTTCCGTTTATAAGCAAGTCTACTAATTTGATTAGGACTGTCATCAATTTTGTATCCTCATCTTGGTTAACATCCAGCACCTGATTGCCGAGTTTCACCCTTCTCATACTTCCATTCATCCCTCCAAACACTTCCATATTTCCTATTCAAGGGTGTGGGATAGACTCATCTCCACGTGGTTTACCCTGGCCAACGTATAATCATACGGCAAAAAAGTCTATTAATCGGCAGTTGACTTCTCACTTCAAACTACCATCACCCCACTGTATGTCATATTCGACTACTTTCACAGTACTCACCTTACCCTTTCTGAGCCTCTGTGTCTGTCTGTTTCTTTGACATCTGTGAATCACTCTTCTATTCCCCCTCTCGAATTCTTCCCACTTTGATGTTCCTCCCCCCCCCCTCCTCTGTGAAGCCCAATGTCAACTAAAGGGTTAATGATAACTATCAAAACGCCTGTCATTTGTTATAAATATTTCCAATTCATTTATACCATTGCTTATTAAAAACTATGTGCTTTCGATTTTCTCCATATGCTAAAAATGACTACTTGATCTGAGATTTTCTTTTAATGTGGGATGCCACATACTAGTTTTTCATACGCTCTTTTACAAATGCTATAAGGCTCTAAAATTTAGCGTAATGCATTTGGCTATCGCACCAAATATACTGGGTGCCTTATTTTCTTTCTTTACAGTAGCGCAAATTCCAAATAATGAACCCGATTAATAAAATAGAATATGTTGAAAGATAAGCAACGAATACACCAAAGAGCGTTATAGTGAAAAACAGGTTTAAGAAGAATTGACACTATAGAAAAACGTTGATACCATTTCAAGACGGTCCAAGTATTCATAGTTTAAGTTAATACAGGTGAATATTTAAATTTGTAAGATTGAAAACATACTTTTTCATAATGTGAAATTCAGAATAGACGGTATCAATGATTTTCGATGAATATTCCGGAAAATGCACTTTTGCGAATAGCCACGGAGAAGCGTTCTGCTTCTCCGTCATTATAATTCCAATCTTCAATTTCTTTTGAATTAGAATTAAACAAAGCAAAATTATAAAAGAAATGATGATCATAGTCAGGATCAGTGAGCCATTATCAACCCGGTGATCTGATACGAGAGCAATCGAGAAGATAATGCTACGGATCAGACTGAAGTCCTATAATCATTACTGCGCTCGAATTATAGAGGCACAAGCAGAAAATACTGAAATCAAAAGAGTGTTGTGATGAACCTTGATCATTCGACTATTATCAACCCGGTGGTAGTCTCACTTTCACTATTACCGAGGAGATAAAGACAATGATCAAGGTGAACAAGTTTCGAGAAGATTAGGGCAATTTTCAGTGAGATATTATCAACCCGGTGATCTGGTTGCGATCTAGACTACCGGAAAGATAAATCCCGCTGACCAAGCCACAAAACACTTGGTATAATAGCATATTCATTGAAAATTAAGAAAAACAAAAAAGAGAAACAGTTACCATGGTTAAGAGATGCATTTCAACATCATATTACAGATGGGTGTGCAATTTTTGTACAACCGGCGCTATCCAAACGCAGATTAGAGTGGAGCTCCGAATTCGTGAAACTTGCTGCCTGGAACTCAGTTTTTCTGAGATGCGAAGGAGCCCTTAAATAGGTAAAACGAGAGAATGTCCTTATAGGGTAAGGTCATCACCAAACGCGAACGTGATGTGTTGGATGGGGTCACACGAGAGACTAAACGTATGTTAGCGAGTGAGTTAGGCTGTCCTTTAAGGACACATAGTGGAAAGTAAAAGTTCAAGTTGTGAACGCATACCGGAGATTAAAGTACAACCACGCGGATGAACGACGTTGTATGAGAAGAAAGTACTTTTTGGTTTTAAATGCGAAAAAAACTACGCCGATAATTTGATACAAAGTTGGATTGCCTGGCTAAGCATTTACCTCACGCCTTTCTTGAGTGAATTATTTGGAACTTAAATATCTATTCAATAAATCGATCATGCCTCAAGTAAAATTTTATAGTGATGAAAATAAAGGTTTTCTGTTAATTCATTGTGTTTATTAACGTTTTTATTCCATTCTAAATGATTTTTCTTCATATATGTCGATCAAAATGAGTATTGCACAATTATCCCTTTATTAAACTATTTTATCGATCATAACAGTTTTTAAATAAATATCCAACAAAAGAAGTCTTCAAATCATTCTATTTCCACACTAAACGGTAAATAATTGAACACTTAAGTGAATAAGGCCCTTTTAATTACTAATAGTTAGTGTAACGTTCTTGAAATATTGGAAATTCGCTAAAGGGATTTGAACTATTAGATTTCAATCTACTTCTGCTATTTAAGATCCACTTCAAAGAAAACGGCATTTGGAACAAAATTTGCTTCCAAACAGCAGCCATTTACTCCCAATGATTACTTGAATTGGACATTTCAATTCATCATCTAATATAATAAATTCACTATCATATTTACCAATTGCTTTTTTTAAAACATATATATTTATAATATAAACTTCGATGCTTTAAAGAGAACCCGAATAATTTGCTAGTATGTGTGAGCCGTATAAACTGAAACTACATGCCTTTACTGAAGATTAAAACAGGAATTAAACTTTAACACGCACAGCGTAAAATTGTATTGAATGCCTTCTTTCACTCTATCTCATTCAACGTGTTTCATCCTGCTTTGCACAAACTGGCAAATGGCTCTTGTAGTTTAAGTAAGCTTAAAACATGTTTATTCCGTTGCACACCTTAAGGTGAAAATTAAAAGAAAATCTTAAGCTTGTGTGTATTTTACACTTGAAGTAAAAATGACCTCAGCGCAAAAGGCAACCTAATTTGTAAATCACAAATTACGCTTCATTCGAGATAATATGAAAAAAACGGATTTTTTAATGAGCTAGTGCTGAGTGAAAGGGAATATAGCATTTTTAATCAACACTATTTAAATGAGTTGCCTTAACAATGGAGATTGTCTAAAAAATTAGAACAAATTCTGCATTAGTTACTTGAAATTATCATTGTTAGCTAATTTTAAACTTATGATGTGATAAAATCACTTGGTCAAAGTAAAAAAGAATTCATATCCTTATCCAGCTTGATTAAACAGAAAAGTAAATTTAATGCTTTGTCAAGAAAAATTTTTACTGTATTAAAATATTTGAGTAATTACAACTAACTCGAATGATTAATTAAAATTCTTCTATTTGCTGCCTAAAATAAGCCTTAAAGAATATCAACAATATCTTCTAAATTCAGTTACATTCAAAGCCGTCTAATTTAAGATAATTTCTTTAATTGAAATTCTGATTAATGGAGTCCATTTGGTATTATAATAAAAATTTTCTAATCTGCCTTGTAGTATTCTTTTTAAAATTACTCTGCCAGTATAGTTTCCCATGAACCATCTTATGATGTAATGCTGAAAACAATTTTTTAAGCTTTAAATAGTAATTATTTTTATTCTCCTACAAAAATCTTGATTATATAACTTTCTTAAATATACTAATCGACTCGGTTTACACGAGGCTTCAGTAAGACATCATATCAACGGTTCAACAAAGAGCCTAGCACATTCCATACAAACGTTTATTTTTTTGCACACGAAGATTATTAAAAAACTGCCAGATCGCTAGATTTTAGCAATTCTGAAAGTACATCATTGCTTAAGTAGTAGTGCAAAAGTCGTATTGAGGAGAGGACGAGAGTGACGACCTTTTCCGGACACTTCATCCCTCATCTAGGGATGCACTTTTCTTCATCTCTCTTGCTGATGCCTTCAGCTTGTCCTCTTCGTATTTTATTACCTTAGAGATATTACGTTTCTAATCCCCTCAAGGTAATTGCACTTCCTCCATCTAAGGTTGAAACTGCTTAATTTACCACCCAAATATGCCTTGGGGCGAATTCTTTACAAGTTAAAAAAGGGGGTTTCTAAACAGATATTTGTAATAGTAAAAAATCTATGAAATATTTTGCAAATATTGCTTTATTTCAATCATCGGAATTCAAGACAAAAACTGATATGCTTTTTTGAAAAGTTTTAATTACAAAGTGAAGTAAAATGTTACTCTTGTTAAATATACTGGAGGCGTGTTTCATAAGCATTAGGGGTGCTGTTTATTTCAGTTTTACTGGTTTATAAAAATGTGCAAACAGTTCGAACCCATACATGTTCATGATTTATATTATAAGATTAAAAAATTCATCTGAAATCAGTTCATGAGGAGAAGGGAGATATATATATAGGATCGAATAGGTTTTGATATCTAAGTCTAGTCGGCATCCACTGTTCATTGACTGATTGCATAATAATAAGGATTAATCACGTTAATTTACTTCATTTCTTTCTTGCACAAATTAAGAATGCAAATTAACCTCGTAGTTATTGGGTAGATAAAGCGATCCTAGCCGAACAAAGCTCCTGCAGTCAGATTATAAAATATTGAGAATAGACAATAGACTAACTAACAGGCTACTGATATTGCTCATAGATTGATTGTCAGGTTCAATATCTGCTAATCATGAAGCTAACCAAAGCATATCGTACTTTATTCTGCTATTAGACGAGTATTTTTTCCATTTTTTATGGCAATATTACCAGTGCTTATTCTATTTATATTTGTTTTACAATTGACAGTTGTTGATACATCTCCCAGTACTGTTTTTGGTGTGTGTTCCAAGCAGCATTACTAAAGCTCTAATCAATGGTAGACCGCAATGCGCACACACAGTGACATTCGGATTACCGCAACCATTTCTTCTAGCAACCCACCTGTCTATATTTCTTTCATTCGTTCACGATATCTCAACCAGAAAAAATGGTAAATCACAAGTTCACATTGTCATGGTAACAAATAATTTCTCATTAATTCTCACCATACACCATACTGTGTGATTCCTACTACATTGGAGTATTAATGTACATTTTCATTAGTATTTCAGGTTAGGGCAACTTATTACTACACAACTGCAGTTACGAGTAGGACTGAATTTTGTGACAAGTAAGGAGGATTCTTTATTGAGATCTGCAGCGTGTTTCGTGGGGTAATCCGACGAGCAAGGCGTTGATCATGCCAGCGAGAGAAAATATCAACGGTTGAAATTCACGTTGTTCATCAAAGAGTATTAAGGCTATTAATATCTAAAACTCTTGGTGGCAAAATGTACAGACCTAGAGAGATTTGAGCAAACTCATGAGATGGATCTATGAAGCATGCGGTAGTATTGGTCTGCGGAGATTTTAGCTAGCACAGATCATGCCAAGGAAACTATGCCTCAATGAGGAACAAAAGACTGTAAAGTCGTTTGCATCTTGAATCTTGCTGTTCCGACCGTTGGTCCGCTTAAATCTGCATCTCTTCTGTCAATCATCTCCACAGCTAAGTTGGCACCCATACTCTCTTCCTAATTCACCAGAATCCGCTTGAATTTACCTGACTAACTTCTCTTAAGAATAGTCGCAACCAATCAACAAAAACATCCATTGTCCACTCCTTGCATTTGTGCTGCCTTCCAAATTATTGAAATGTGGTTGACAGCTCCTCAAAAGGAGTCCTTTTGATATTTTTAATAAAAAGTGCCAAGGACAGATCAAACAGGAAGTATATTGGGATGCCTCAAAAAATTGTGATATTTTTTAGGTGTTGGTAGATTCACATGTCACGTCCGACAATCATCCACACAGTTTGAACAATGCCCATCTTCACCTCATAATTCACCAGAACCCGATCAAATTTATCTGATTAACTGTCATAAGAATAAATTTCATGTGATTTATGGAAGTATTAGTGCTCCTACTGCCCTGATTGAAACGCCTACCATTTAACAAATTGGGTTGGTTTTAATTTCTGTAGTTAAGGTGTCAGCGAACCAAATACCAAATTTTTTCACCTTGAACATTTAAAATGTAATTCTTCTCTCTTTGTATGATTAAATGATCTTGTTTTTGGAAAGTGTAATACCGTTACAGGAATTCAAATCTTCATTTCGTGCATAAAATCATATACAATTGCAACCAGTAAAACATATTTTGAGTTTCATTAAATCAGTAAATTTACCAAAAATGAAAGTAATACTTATATTCAAACATTTATTTAAATACCCCAAAGGTGCCCTCGAGTTTCGGCTATTTCATTGTAATTGATGCGTCATTTGTCACCTTCAACCCCAATTGTTTAAGTTTACAATTTTTGGTCACAGAGGTTAGGCCTCTAAATTCTTAGAGTAACCATGATTTGCCATTATTTTAAGAAAGTAAACTTATAACAGGTTAAATTGTTAGGATAGATATTTACTACTTTAAAAGTCAGTACATTGTATATATTTTAGGCTTTGAATATATATATCTTCCATTATATTTTTCTTTTATTATACCCTGAAAATTACAAAACTAAACATTTAGTAAATTTAAGCACCAGTTATTTTTTTTGAATTTAATGAACTGATCCAATGGTCGATTAGGTGGACGAAATATTTCAAAAAATGGAACTATATTCCATTACAATAAAATTCACTTTAACAGCTGAAATTGAAAAAAATATTGAACTGGTTTGGTGAGTAACTCATGATGAAACCATCTTCGTCTCCTCTTTCAATCATTCACACGGGCTTCCAGTAGCCACTTCATACTTTGCCAGAACCCACCTGAACTTACCAAACGGATAAGTTGTTGCGCTTCTTCTGGACAGAATACATGTAGCTACTCTTCAGCGTATGAAACTTTCAGCTTTAATGAAACTGAAAAGTGTTACAGAATGTTGGCATTGAAAGTGACCACTTACTGGATTTATTATTGAAGCCTTACTTAAAACTAATCAGTAGCAATACTTTGTAAAAAACACAAGTGATATCCTATGGGCAAACAAGTAGAGACCAATCAAAAACTGATTCGGATATTTTAATATTTATTTATTTATTTCAAATGGCAGGCTTTATGATATTTATCATTAGCCCCCCTTAATCCTTTGACGTTCCGCTTCCCCCAAGAGGGGGGGGGGTACATTTATAGCAGTTAGCTTCCCCCAAGGGTAGGGGGGGGGGACATTTATAGCAGTTAATTCCTACCCCAAGAGGGGGGGGGGATACATTTATAGCAGTTAATTACGTTCATGAAGGGGGGTACATTTATAGCAGTTAATTAATAGCAGTTCATTTAGCTGTCTTCTTGCTTCCCAGTATCTCTGGCTTAATTACATTTATAGCAGTTCATTAATAGCAATTCATTAGCTGTCTTCTTGCTTCTTACATTTATAGCGGTTAATTAATAGCAGTTCATTAGCAGTCTTCTTGCTTCCCCGTACTCTGCTTTCAGCTCATTAGCTGTCTTCTTGCTTCCCAGTATCTCTGGCTTTCTTGCTTGTCTTTAGAGCTGGACACCGAATCAGGTGGGTCTTCCTTGTCTTTAGGGCTGGACACCGAATCAGGTGGGTCTTCTCCTTGTCTTTAGGGCTGGACACCGAATCAGGTGGGTCTTCCTGTCTTTAGGGCTGGACACCGAATCAGGTGGGTCTTCTGTGTCTTTAGGGCTGGACACCGAATCAGGTGGGTCTTCTCAAATGTAGGTTACATAGAGGGCATGTGGGTTGAGTGTATACCAGAGGGTATGTGGGTTGAGTGTATACTCCCAATCTGTGAAAGGGCATATGGGTTGAGTGTATACTCCCAATCTGTGAAGGGGGCATGTGGGTTGAGTGTATACTCCCAATCTGTGAAGGTCCATGTGGGTTGAGTGTATACTCCCAATCTGTGAAGGTGTACATGTGAGTTGAGTGTATACTCCCAATCTGTGAAGGTGTTTATAGGCAATCGTGTTCGGTACGTAGTCTAAACTCATCAACGGTCGATTCTCGCCGCCGGGTATGTCGGAGAGTGCCACTGTCCACTATTTCTCCTAGCTATATCGAAGAGTGCCACTGTCCACTGTTTCTGATTCTTGGCTAGTCGGCTATGTCGGAGAGTGCCACTGTCCACTGTTTCTCTTTTGTTCGAGCTTTGAGTTCGTTGGTAGGAGGTCTGGAATTCTCTCCTGATTAAGGCCTCCATTGTGTCCTTGACATGAATTCTCTCCTGATTAAGGCCTTCATTGTGTGGACTGTCCGATACGTAGTCTAAACTCAGCAACGGCTTCGATTCTCGTAGTCGGCTATGTCGGAGAGTGCCACTGTCCACTGTTTCTCTGTTGTTCGAGCTTTGAGTTCGTTGAACCTTGAGGTCTGGAAAGCCGGGTATGTCGGAGAGTGCCACTGTCCACTATTTCTCCTCTATGTGGTAGAGTGCCACTCTCCACTGTTTTTCCTTTGTTCGAACTTTAAGTTCGTTGCATTCGGAGAGTGCCACTGTTTAAGTTCGTTGCACCTTGAGATCTTGAATTCTCTTCTGATCGGGAGAGTGCCACTGTCCACTGTTTCGATTCTTGGCCCGCCGGGTATGTCGGAGAGTGCCACTGTCCACTATTTCTCCTCTATGTCGGAGAGTGCCACTGTCCACTGTTTCTCCTTGGGGCTATATCGGAGAGTGCCACTGTCCACTGTTTCTCCTTTCCGAGCTTTAAGTTCGTTGTACCTTGAGGTCTTGAATTCTCTTGATTAAGGTCTTCATTGTGTGGAAAGACATCGGCCGGTCTATCCCTTACCAGGCGGTCCATGCATTGCAAAATCGGTGTCCCCTTCTTAGCAAGTGTGTCGGCAATCTCATTGCCTTTAATGCCACTGTGACCAGGAATCCATTGTAGGACCA
>UZAE01001790.1:0-11499 GCA_900617975.1 Rodentolepis nana
TTGACTAGTTGACCGAATTGAGGGAGTTTCATGCAGTTAAAATAAAGTTTATTTATTTATTTCAAATGGCAGGCATTTTGATAGTTATCATTAGCCCTTTAGTTGACTTCGGGCTTCACAGAAGGGAGGAACATTAAAGTGAGAAAAATTCGACCGGGGAAAAGAAGAACGATTCACAGGTGTAAAAGAGACAGACAGACACAAAGGCAGAGAAAAGGCTAAATGAGTCGAATATGACATACAGTGGGGTCATGGTAGTTTGAAGTGAGAAGTCAACTGCCATATGAGTATACGTTGCCCAGGGTGCACCACGTGGAGGTAAGTCTATCGCGCACCCCAGTTAAAATAAAGTTGTCTCATTCAATTAACACATTGTCAAACTATGCCACTTCATATTGGCATTACTTAACCCAAGGAAAAGAATAATTTTTCTCTAAATGATGCGAAATTATTAGTATTTCTGCAGAACTTGGACCAGATGGTAAAACACGCAATTCCCTGCAAATATGGGCAAACGCAGACCACTAAAAGGTAAAAAAATTAAATTAAGTAATACCTATAGTTTCGTGTATTCAATGGCCTTTTTCCTCTTTAAGCCACATTTTAAGAGTACATTTCTTTGACGTGACGGTTCTCGTAAATCTGTCAGCATCGTTGCAGAATATTTTTGGTTTTTTTTTCAAAAAAAGGATATTCTGCTATTGATTTAACCTGGTCAAGCATAAAAATCTGCATAGAGCCTAAACACACACACACGCGCACACATTTCCAACATGAGGTCATCTTTTAATTACTCTCCTGTTGATTTTATGTTTTGAAAGACCACTGCGATTATGTGCGGGTGCTCCCCGAAGATTGGAATGACCTTGCAAAATACGCAAATACTTTTGGGCAGGATTTGCCCTAACAATTCTGTTCCAAGTAATGGAGAGAGGGTGGGGGTGGAAGAGAGTTGAGTGAACAGAAATCGTATTTTTGACTAAAATTAGACGGTTTACACTTTGAGGGATGAGTTGGCTAAAACAAAACTGAATTCTCCGAAAGCAAGTATATTATGTAAAGGAACAAATAGAGCAACTATTTTTTTCGCATAAAACGATATATAGAGACTGCACAAGTTTTTTGTGCATTCTATTCATGATTGGACACGTTGTTTATTTATATGCTTATTTCGAATGGCAGGCGTTTTGATAGTTATCATTAGCCACTAGGTGACATCGAGCTTCACGGAGTTAGGAGCAACAAAGTGGAGAGGGGGAATAGAAGAGCGATTCACAGAAGTAAAAGAGACAGAAATAATGATAGAGAAAAAGGTGCGGTAAGTTGAGTACTGTGAAAGTAGTCGAATATGGCATACAGCTGGGTCATGATAGTTTGAAGTCAGTAATCAACTGCCGGCTTATAGACTTATTTGCCTTTTGAGTATACGTTGCCCAGAGTGCACCACGTGGAGGTTAGCCTATCGAACACCCCTTGAACGTACTGTATAGCGGGTAAATAGCAACTATTAATTGACCTGGTTTTCAAAAGGCCTGGAATTCAACCTTCATTGATATTGGTGGCACTCCGGTAGGTGTTATTTGATTGGAATTTAGTCAGGTACTTTATTAATTTTGCCCAACCACGCGTTTCAACACTGTCATACTCTCAGGAGCTTTCGGCCATCTGATATGTTGGTGCTCGACTCAGTTTTACTAAAATACCCCCCTTTTAATTAACTCATTTTCGTTCAAGTAGCGTACAGAATACAGTAGTCCATATTGAATCAGGATACCAGGAGTTTAGTAGAGAGGAGAAACTAGTTATGATACAACTAAATGTATAAACGGGAAACGGAATGGAGATCGAAGCATCAATGGTGTTTGTGGAGTAAGTTGGCAAAACATGGCTCAAATTAAAAACAGAGAGATAAGTTTAGTCATTGGGGGTGTGCGATAGACTTAGCTCCACGTGGTGCACCCTGGGCAACGTATACTCATACGGCGAAAAAGTCTATTAACCGGCAATTGACTTCAAACTACCATGACCTCGCTGTATGTCATATTTGACTACTTCCACATTACTCGCCTCACCTTTTTTATACCTTTGTGTCTGTCTCTTTATTCCACCCCCCCTCGACTTTTTTTCACTCTGATGTTCCTTCCCCTCTGTGGAGCCTGAAGTCCACTAAAGGGCTAATGATAACTATCTAAACGCCTGCCATTTGATATAAATAACTAAATAAGTTATGTCATTGGTGATCGTTAATGTAAAACGATTATCTCCGAAAGACTTGGGAATACGCACATGTATAGAAAGGCGATTCAAGGGGTATTTAAAAAGAATAAATCGAAAAATATTTGTCGGATATTGGTGTACCAAATCACATTCTAAGTGCTTTTTTTAAACTTACATTCCGATCAAGGAAAATATTGAAAACTCCCTTGATTTATTTGCTCTAATTTTCAGCAAAGTTTGCTTCTTTTTATAGGGTGAAGTCAGCAATCCCAATGGTCTTTCGGCTCTTTCAGAGAACCAGCAAGTGGAGAAATCCACCATGTCACTCTTTATTGACGATGGACACAATTCACAAGCCACCAGCCAAACAAGTCAAGACGTCAAACCTGCAGAATCGCATTTGGAAACATTGCAGACAGAGAAGGTATTGAAGGGTATTCCCAGTACGGAGACGGCTCGTATTATCATCAGACAGCAGCACAAGCACCTTCTGCAATGCCTCCAAATAGCAACGGTGAGTGGAAGGTCTTCCATTTTAAAATTAGAACTGAAAGAACTATCATTGTCTCAAAACGAGCCTTTAGAACGAAGTGAATTACTTTTAGTGTTTAATAAAAGTAAATTTTTAGTAGGAAGACTGAAGTTATTCGGTTGAATGAAATGCTTCTCAATTAGCTAATTCATATCTGGTATTATGTTTGATTGCCAATTCGAGTTTTCGCGTGTCAAATGGAAGATTTGGTGTAAACAGAATCGATGTGACTCTAATGACCACGGTCAATAAATGCATTGATATTATTGGTTAATGCTTTCAATAACCGTCCTCTTTCCCACTATCATTTAAACAAAAGCCAAAGCGCTGAACTGACTGAAAACCGTGCTTTTCAAACGATCGTCCCCCCCCCCATTTTCTCTAGGTGTCTAATTTGCCACTTATTTCCTGACGTGAAGTAGCTTAGTGCTTAGTCAGTAGCAAAAAAAATTTTTATGACTTTGTTAGATGTTACAACAAGATAGTGCCCGCATAAAGGGTTACGAAATCCTCTTCGCTTTTAAGAATAGTCCACTTTTAAGTTTAAGGTTTTTTAAGCCTATGGGATATTAATAAAATTTGCTAAAAACGGTCACTAAAATCGATGTTTCTCACTTAACACTAGTGTGAGAAAAATATTTGTGCATTTGAAATGGTAGATATTTTGGGACCACAATTCCTATAAGTGGATTTGTTTACAAGTTTCTTCTGCCTATTACTGCCGCCAATGCTTTGTGTCCAATGTCCAAGGTTGAAATATGTCATTGTCTGAAAGTAATATAATTTATTTTTAATTCCCGCAAGACCAATTTCTCTATCCTCCCACTCTAGAAGTTTGATTTGTTTGATAAAACGATACCTAAAGCGTCTAATTTTTTCTTGCATTTGTCATAGTCTTTCATTGAAAATTCCATTGTACCCCCCAATATCAGTTTTTTTAATCGAAAACCTCTTTCATTATAGGAAATATTTGAGGGGATTTAAGGCATTGACCTCTTCTAAAGTGAGGAAAAAAGGGGAACATATCTGTCCCCATTTTTTTCGCCTTCAATCACGAAAAATAATAAGGAGTGTATGAATTTTTCCAAGGAGATTTTGTCGTCTCCACTCCAACACTCTCAACGTTTCAGTTGCAGAGTAACCAGTATTAATATTTTCCCTCTTAAGGAACTACATTCGCCGCATTCAATGTCTAATAAATGGGCAGGATCACGCTGTTGAAGAATTCACATTCTCACGGAAATTGTCATATTTGATTAAATGCCTGGGAAATATCTTACAAAATTAACAGTTATAAACTTTCTAATAAGTGCTGTAGCTGGATTTATTAAATTATATATATATATATATCCTAAATTATAACTGCGACGCAAGTATTTGGAAATTGTTTTTTAAATCTACCTCACTCCAAGTTCAGCAATTAGGGTTGTTCCGAAAAACGCCCTAGGGCTTTTGATTCACTGATGTCATGGAGGGGAGGAGGTGTCAATCAGGATCCAGGACGCATCAAAAGGAACCCTTCAAAATTAGACAACTAAATATGCTTGAATTCTCAATACACTCTCCCCCCCCCCCTCCCCCTTCCTTTTCATTCCCCCTTCTCACTTTCATTTCCCTCTAAGCCAGCTGTCTATCCATACGACGGCAGCTTGTCCAGGGTTAATAAACATGCCAGGAATATGGTCGTGACCTCGAAGACTCTTCCTACCAATTCCTCAAAAAACGAACTAATACTGCTTTATTACTGATATGGGGATATTTATTTATTTCAAATGGCAGGCGTTTTAATAGTTATCATTAGCCCTTTACCTGACTTCGGATTTCAAAGAGAGATGGAGGAACATCAAAGTGGTAAAACAGTCGAGAGTTGGGACAGAATAATGATTCACAGATGTAAAAGAGACAGACAGACACAAAAGGAAAGAAAAGGTAAGATGAGTACTGTAAAGTGGTCGAATATAACATACAGTGAGGTCGTGGTAGTTTGAAGTTAGAAGTCAACTACCGGTTGATAGATGTAGAGGTAAGTCTATCGCACACCTCGATATGGGGATATAGTGAGATAAGTGGTATAGGAATGCTTGAAACAGCATATAGTCGTCTAGTTGCATGCATTAGACCAGGCACTAACACATCCCCAAGTAAGGCTTGAAAGGAAATGATTCTAGATTGTACCACATTTTAGTTCCTATTTAAAAGTGCACTAGAGTAGAAACTTTGTGAGCCCATAAAAGGGAAATATTCCCCTGTAAGCAATGACACCCTGAACAAAAAAGAGGGTAAATGGAATCATTGATGTGAAACAGTAGAGTGATCTCCATAAATAGAACTTGCTGAATTAGTGCTGCTGCAAGTTGTATGACCAACAAGCGATTGACATGCATTTTTCATAAATGCATTGTAAATTGACAGAGTGAATTAGGACTTAATTAGAACAAAAATGTGGTAAATGTAATGGAATACCAGTGCTTGAACACAAAATTCAAGGGAATAGGTGGACGGAAGCAAAAGTAGGCTCCATGCAATTTGCTTGCTTGGAAGTTACCTCATCATCTAGATCGGCTACTTTCACAGTATTTCAGCGACTAAATAGCCGGTGAGACTTTTAGCAAATAAATCAATCTAATTAATCATGGCGTTCTCGTATATGCTTTGTTCTGTTTCTCTGTGTCCATATCCACAGGCTCTACTCACTCTCTTAGTGCATTCGTTATTTCAACAGGAAATAGTTCAATTCTTTGATCTACCAGTGATCCGTGTGTTTTTACAACCTTTTCCACATTGGTGAGACTTCGAAGGTCACAACGACATCAAGGGTGTCACGACGATTAAGAAGTCAGAACCTTATTCAGGTTCATTGCTCCAATTAAGTTGATGCATTAAGTATAGATCTAGTATTAGAGCACACCATTGCCCATACCATCCTCCCTTACCTGATCTAAACTGATTGTCTGTTAAAAACCTCAACGATTCAGACATGACCTTACTCCTCTAATAAAGGATTTCTGTTATTTTTGGAGATCAAAGGTGCACTTGCAATTTTTAAAATATTGATAGCATTTCAATTTCTTGTTAAAACCTTTAAATTGCGAATCATTGATACGATGGAAGGATTTACCAAACCAATTTAGAATTTCCAAAATCCTCGAAATGAGGTCAAATGTTTGCTAAAAGAAAAGAAACAAACGGATCTAAAATTCCCCTTATTCTGATTTAATAAGAGATTTAAGATTTAATAAAAAATATATATTTGTAAAGTAAAGGGATAGTCGTGAAACGAGGTCAATGGGAGATTAAAATAGATCTAATTTATTAGTGTGGTTACCTTAGAGATCCTACCAAATTAGGCTAGAAAACTCCCCATAGAATCATTAACCATCAATGGGCTAACCAATAACAAGACTAAGCTTAGAGGCAAGTTGGCCCACGAGTACATTGGAAATAAAAGCTTGCACTGGGTGGAGGAACATGAAGAGGAATTGAGTGAAAAGACTAGGACGTCGCTATATTGAGCAAGGAAAACCCACTTCGCAAATCACAGATGAAATGGGATATGATAAGGCCGTATTTTAGGTTATTATCAAGCGACTTTCAATCAAAACAATGGTAGAAATAATCATCTCTCATAAAATGTAGATGGAGAAGAGAGAACATGCTTTTATCAATGGCATTTATGTCCTATAACCAGAGAGAATTTTACACGACTAAATTTGTAGTTTACATCTCATTAAGTTAAAGAAGAGAATCAAATTTTTTTTGAAGCTATCTTCCAAATCTTTTCGAAAGAAATTGTACCAGATGCTATTGTCCAAGAGGGAGGATTGACATTTGATTGCATTTCTGTCCTAGTATTTCTAGAAATCAGTTCATATTCATCCAATGTCAGGAGAAACCGACTGGCATGTGCATTAGTATAATCCGAAATTACATTGATTAATAATTACTTTAATAATTAATATGAAACAGTGACAAGCAGTTGTCAACTAAGGCGTGCGTTTGATTCCTTCTTATTTTCTTACAATATTTGTTTTGCTATAATATAAAGGCTGGGCTTATTCAATTATGTTATTTTGAGGCAATTTTATGATTACCAAACACTGTAATAACTTCGTCAATGATTATTATTCAATAGCCACCAAATAACGCGCGTCGTAAATGGCTAAACTCATTTGACAAAAGTGGGATTCATTTGCTAGAAGCATCATTCTAGACACATTTTGCGATAGATAGATTTCAACTCGACTTAGTATTTGGAATGATAGCGATGGAATTGAAAAAAAATATAATCATCAGTTAGTGCCTATATCTCAACTCTATCCTGTTGAAACTACAGGCTGCTGAATATAGTCTAGGAACCGTTTTCCTTCACAATCAATTGGATGAATAACTGAATTGAATATGGCACTCATCGAATAGGCCCCAAACAATGTAGACAAGCATTGGAAATGATCATTGGGGTGAATTATGACATTTGAATGCTAGAACATAACTTACTCATTTAGTGCATATCAGATAACCAAAATGCATGCAATCAAATGATATGAGATCCACAAGCGTTTAATTAAAATCGTATTTTCAGACACAGCACTTGCTCTTTAATTTGGAATGCCTTTGCCTGACAAAGAAGGCTTGCTCTGGGGAAGAAAGGATGCTCTAATTTAATTCCCATTAAAATTAATTCAACTGAGCGTGATGTGAAGGAATCCCATCCGTTCCATCTTCTATGGGTTAATTATTAGCCTTCTAATAACAGGACGAAATGAAACTAATCTCGATTTCAGAAAAGACTAAAATGTGCGTTGATATTGTAGCGAGTAATGAAATTTTGGCCTCTACTGGCCACAATGCTACCATGGCAATAAAGAGGTGACTGACACAGTTAAATATTTCAAATTTCATGCTTTGAAATTGCTCTTCCACTGACATTAACCGGTTTATCGATTTGGGGATCAACAATGGCTAACTGTAGTTCCTTAGAACTCGGGCACCTCTTAAACTCTCTTTCACCAACCGTCAAATCTTATTAGAACACCAATAAAGCAGTCTAGAATTGTTTCAATCTCCCCTATTTGATCTTATTATAGTATTTTTTAATCTTCCAAATATAAAAAACTTTGCCCTTGATAACATTGCTACTTATTGTCATTCGATCCAAAAATGAGAACCTGGGTACATGAGTGAGCAGCTACCGGAAGCATAGGTCCTACTTGGAGAACACGGTTCTGCAATCTTTCATATGCAACCAATGGTTGAGTAAATATCAAAATCGTTTAAAGGTGATAATTACGCTGAATGTGAAAAATGAGGACAAATTTGAAATTTTATACAAGGAATAGATGACTATTAATTATTTGTCACTATGATCTATTTAGTTCTAATTTGGATGTTGTTTTTTTTCTCAACAAGATAAAATCTCCAACAGAATACGAACTATTATATTTTTCCATAAGAAACAACGCATAATTCATTCATGTATTCACCACTTCTTTAAGTCCAGATATGTACCTTTTTGTGCATGTGTCCTAAAAGATATAGAACTTGTGGGTAACTGTGGTGAATTTAGATCCCATGCAAATTCCACTTTTCAGCCACCGTAGGCCAAATTCCAAACCTAGGCAGGCAGGAAGGAGTTTACTGACAGCTGTCCATTACACCTATTGATAGAAATTAAAACACTATTGAATTCTCTAGCATTTATTCAATCCACAACTTATTGGCAAATTACAAATTATTGCTACTTTGATTATTCCCCATGTATTTTAAAGTGGATACCTGAACAATCATTAACCACATGTCCCATTAACTTCCATCTTCCCTCCTTGCATAATAAGCTTTGCCACATTTTCCGCCCATAGGTGGCAATTATTCTTTTTGTGCACAATATCTGCAATTATTTGATAATTAATAATGGCATTAATTAGCTGGTCATAAATTAGCCAATCAGAGGGGGAGAATTCATTTAAACTTTAATTTGTAACGACAAAAGTAGCGAGTTAAATAGTCGGCATGAGTAATTTAACGTATTACCAATAGTTTGAAATTAAAAAAATTTATAAGTGACACCAACCATTGTTTTTAGTGCATAATGTGCATTCGGAACTTATATAATTTTATTAAAGTTTAACCTATCACCTAAAAACGGATAATAGTAGGCTTCATGATATAAAAAATACTGATGAAACTTTTATGTCATTCAATACAATATTTCCCATAAGTTTCTTTTTCAATCCAATTTTTTCCAATGAGTACTGAGCATTCATTGAGACAGCAATATTTTCTTTTATTTAGCTTCAGTCATCTGCAGCAATAGGCCTATTTGATCCATCTCAAACATCGGCTTCAGGTCGAAGAAAAAAGATATCTGGTCGTCGAATGACCCTGGCAGTAGCTACCCGTGGTTCCTTCTCCCCCTTCTTCTCCTTTGGCAGTCAAGCGCGTCAAGCGACAGCCAAGATCGGAGGTACAGGAGGTAATAGTAATTCACGACGAACTAGACCATTCTCTCTCTATGAACGACAATCTCGACAGCAACCCGGGGAACATGGACCCCATCGTACCCTCTCCCGTCTTCGCTCCCGACATCATCCTTCGCTTTCACGAGGCTCTGGCGACTATGACTCGCAAATCGATCAAATCGAGAAGGGTCTGGGAGGTGATCAAGTTGAAAATGAGACCAATATACAAGCTGAGCGGACACCGAGTTTCAACCACGTCTACCCACATAGCCATCGAAACAGGGAGCAACCTCATCGAACACAATTCATGGATGATGTTGCGGAGATATCGATTGAAGAATAATACGTATATCAGTGACTTTCTCGATAGTGAATTAATGAGCCGTGTGTAATATTTCAAAAATATATTAAATTGTATACAATAAAGTGCTTTTTATGGTTCCTTACAAACAAAAAAAATAGTCATTTCAAGCAGTAAAATTAAACATTTTGCTGAAATTAACAATAATCAAGTCATTTCTAAGAACTTACATCAAAATTAATCGAAAATGGTAATGCTTTCAGATTATGCTATAATTTGTCTGATTCTCTCTACTAACGGCAGAATATCTACCCCCTAAAACTTCTGCTATACTATTTTCAAGATAGTTTTCTCATTGGCCATAAGTTTAGTGTTTGAGATAATCATTGAAAGCCTTTAGCTTTATTGGGAAGCAATCGCTCACTTTTAAACACTCAAACTATTTATTATGCGGCATTTGAATCATCACGAGTTTATTATTTAAAGCACACAAATATTTTAGACGAGGGGTGCGCGATTGACTTACCTCCACGTGGTGCACCCTGGGCAACGTATACTCATGCGGCAAAAAAGTTGAATATAAACCGGCAGTTGACTTTTGAGTTCAAGCTATCATGACCCCACTGTATGTCATATTCGACCACTTCCACAGTACTCGCCTTACCCTACTCTCGACCTTTGTGTCTGTCTTTTTTACATCTTTGAAACACTCTTCTGCCCCCCCCCCCACCACCAAGCTCGATTATTTTTACTTTGATGTTTCTCCCTCTCTGTGAAGTTTGAAGTCAACTAAAGGGCTAATGATAACTATCAAAACGCCTGCTATTTGATATAAATAAATAATTATTTGTAAACGATTCACTAAAATTTCCCACTTCAATTTATTTGAAATCGTAATTTCAGTAACTAAAGTGATAATTGAAACATAAAAGCGGTTGCCGTCTGATGCACTAACACTAATATGTTCTGTAATCTTAAATAAAACTCATATCGGATACATGAGCGTGGCTCAGATAGAGTTGAGAACATCATCAAGCTTGCTGCCATGAAAAGTGAGAATGAACTGAAATCGAGCCTCAAACTACCCCCTGGATAAATCATGATCATGTATTACGTGAGAGGTACTATTTACGTTCACGAGTTTCTAATTCAATGGCCATTTGTGTGAATAGTTTTCTTGGCATTATGCATAACCTACCGAGGCCTAAGAACATTCTCATTGGAGCCGTATGCCATCAATTGTCACCAGGTTTACTCGAATAGGTTATTCCTTCAAAGGAGTGAAAAAGTAACAAAATATTCCGCTCTCGAAAACTCTACATTAAGTATCTATAGAGGAATAATAAATAAATTGTAAGTTGTCACGGTTCATTATCCGGTTCATTTCTTCTGCAAGATCCTGGTTCACCGAAATATCATGGGTCGGTTTCGATAGATTTCAAATGCCATTTAACAGCCAGCCAGTATAGCCCAGCAGCAAGTATTCAGAATTGGCAAACATATGAATCCGAGAGTTTAACCTCAAGGAATGCCTCCCCTTTACCTCATCGCCAAAATTAAATAACCGAAATGGCCATTGCCAGTTGAACATAAAGAAATGCGTTTCAAGCTAATTAATTTTAACTGAGAGCTTCGTGTTTAGCGTTATTGTTCAGTTCAAAACAATGTGATTGGGCGCTGTGTTAAATCGAAACCAGCGGGCCATTTAATGTACTCGATTGAGAGAAATCAATAATATCTTGTTTAAATAAAATAAAAATTTGTGTTTACAGTTGAGTCTACTCTATAATCAGTTTCCAAAGTGCTATTGTATATTACTACCTAGCAGAAAAAAATTTTAAAATTTACATCGATATTTACTTATATCAAATAGCAGGATTAATGATAGTCAACATTAGCCCTTTATTTGACTTTAGGCTTCACATAGGGAGAGGAACATCAAAATGACAAAAGTCGTTATGGGGGGGGGGGAACAGAAGAGTGTTTTAAAGATG